>JASGAU010405740.1:0-28200 GCA_030220045.1 Australoheros facetus
TGTAGGTGTGTGTGTGTGTGTGTGTGTGTGTGTGTGTTTTAGCAGCTCCTTTTGTTTTTTTCTGCTGCTGACAAACCAATTAAAGTTTCATCAAATGAGATGAGAGGGCAGAGAGTGACATGTAGCAAAAGAAAAGCAAGTAGTCATCCTCCATGCAGCGTGATAATTGATCTCACTCACAGCACCTCTCTGCTATAATTAGAGCACTCACTGTAAATGCCCTGGCCTCTGTCTAATTGCCTAGAAGGAGGCGGAGGTGGAGAATACTTGACAAGCATTAGCACTGATTGGAGATCAGCGCCGCAGACGTCAACTTTGGCTGGTGGGGTTGCAGCCTTCGTAAAAACTCAGATTATAGAGCAAAAGGTGAGCAGAATGTGTAATTTGAAATTCTTCAAGCAGTTTTTTTTTAAAGCTTCGCTGTTTAAAAAAAGAAAAGAAAGAAAAAACAGAGCTGATTTTTAAAAAATGGACACGTGTGAAAGACTGAATAAAAGATGTAATTCTGTTTTCTCATCAAAAAGAGTCCATTTTTTCTCTGTGCCAAAGCTGAAAAAAGCACAATAAAACATAAAAAAAAGGGAGATGTTTAAATGTCCCAGTGACTCAGAACAGTTTGAGACTTTAATCTCTGAGCCAAGATGGTCTTTGGCAGCTACAACTAAAGGTCGTGCTAGGGGCACCAAACTTGGTACATTGGCATCTGGACTAGAGGAACTCCCACACCACCAAAACTGGTGATTCTGAGACTCAGAGCATCTTCACTTCATCTTCACTTAATGATCATGACGGTTGAAAAGACTTGAGGTGAGATATGATCAGAATGCCTCCTGGGTAATTCTCTCTGGAGAACAGGGAGACCCGGGTCACACCCAGAACTCACTGGAGAACTTATATAACGTGTGTGGCCTGGTAGGAACTCAGGAAGTGAGGAATAAACTAAGATTTACTGGAATCAATAAAATGACAATAAAGGAAAAAATACAGCTATAAACTGAATAAATGTAAAAAGCTCCAAGATAACTTTTGCATACCATACAGGAGCTGCACTGAGCTGCACTGTACATAAAACTTAAAACCTGGTTAAATCAAGTATAACATCAGAAGTAGAGCTGATGAAAAATTTGACACTTGCATGTATTTTCACATAATATTCAATTTCATCCTCCTGACTCTTTGCTGTAAAGGCAGCAGCACGTCACTGCCAAAAAGCTGCAGAGACGACAACCTGCTCGCCCCGTGTTCACGGCCGGCACCTGATGTAAGGGCATTCGTGTGACAATATCTCCCTTGGCAGTGATATGAGATGGATGAGAGATGGATAGGAGATGGGCTGACGTGTCATTTGTCACTGAGGGAGTGGTGGCGGTGGGTGCTGTCATTTGTTTGGCTGGCGGACAGCATGGCTGATAAAGCAGCAGTCTGACAGGGCTAATCTGATATCGGCCCAGAGAGCCGAGGAAACACGACGCGGCGCCCGGGGCAGTGACGTACAGGAAACGCATCACATCATCTCTCAGAGCACGAACCGCATACACGCACCTGTGCAGCAATGAGGCCCCAGTCCCAAAACCAGACATCAGAGGAGCTGTGGGGACTGGGGTGATGTCTAGCTTCGCAGGAATAGAGTTGCAGCTTTTAGATTTTTATGCTTGCTTTGCATTTGTTCATTAGCTTTGTTTGCAGTTTATAACACATCATCATATTGGAGGAAGAGGAAGAGAACTTTCAACCCTCCCCAGCCTGTCACATACAGACACTGTGTAAATCCACTAGGTAAATGTAATTAGAAAGGGCAAGGTTAATGTTGCAAAGGGCCATATTTGTTACCTTTGGTGCCTAAACCAACTAGTAAATGAAGGTGAAACTAACCATCAAGTCAAAACAAAGCATAACAAAGGACAAAGCTCAGAGTGGGACACAAACAGCACTCTCCTAGCTAATAAACAGCTGTCCTCCAACCTCCATATACAGATTGTTCGGTTCTTTAAAAGACACCTGTTATCTACGGACGTCCAATGTTGCATGAAGACGTCATGTGCGGCTTTTTGTTTGTTTGTTTGTTTTTTACTTTTTTTGTGACATTACTGGCAGAATATTAGTAGGGAAATCCCACCTGCATCAAAAACAGGCAGAAAAGGTGGTTTCTCCAAGCAGGTAGAGGTGGGAAAGGTCTGTGTACTTTACAGAGCCTCCTGTTGTCTTTTTTTCCAAACTAATAAAAGTTCAGTAAAGATGTCGAATAGATGTAAATAAAACTAAGTAGAAAATAAATATTCTGAATGGATGTCAGTACATGCTAACAGTATATACGTACGCAAGTGTACATGGCATCGGGCTGCACAATTACTTGAATTTTAATCTCAGTCACAGTTTTGCCTTTCCTTAATTAAATGAGCATGATCGAGCAATATTGAAAATGCATGCTTCGCCAAAAGAACACAAAGCAAAAGCAAATCCAGTGCTCTCTAACTCAGCAATCTACCAATAACAGTTGTTCCCTGCTCCACACAGCTGGAAGGTGTCTTGATGTACAGTAATAATGCTACGTTAAAAGACAGATATTCAACCAATAACAGACCTTTGAAACAAAAATACTGAAATATCTGGTGGGAAGAGGGGAAGAGCTTGTCCCTCAGAGGGGATCATCATATGTCCATGGCAGCCAGTTCAAGATTGCTCCCTGGAAGTCCAGCGTTCAGCAGCTGAACTCGTGCGCCTGCAATCGAGAGAAGAGGACGAAACACAGAGAGCTAAATCTGCAGTCCACAGTTGCATAAGAAGGCTACCTTTGTTACCTTTGGTACACTTTTGTATGCGTGGAGTAGAAGAACTATAAATCCAAATTGGGATATATTTGCCAAACACTTTATGAGGCACAAATCTACTTTTTTTCTTTTATGATTCATCTACATTTCAGAGTTCTCTATTGTTTATAAAGCTGTTATTGAGGCAGCATGGGTGGTGTACAAGGTACCTAATGATGTATGTACATGGAGAACATATGCAATGATTTCATTCAGGTCTATCAAACACACTGAACCTCGTTTGGACCCACAAATATAATGTCCACTGTGAGCAGCGTTAAAGATGGGATGAAGAAGAAACGAAGAACAAACGTTGGCCAAATGTTAAAAAATGAATGAGACAGATTTCTTTAATGTTTCATCATGTTTTCTCTCCAGCACCCACCTCCCCTACTGTTACATACCCCCCACTCTTCCTCAAAGAAAACTTTAAAAAAATAATCATCTGAAGTGTGGAGAGACACAGTCACAAAAATAACCACAATCAATCCTAATCTCCAGCTGATGGAAACACAATCTGAGTCTTATTTCTGGGATTTTACTTGAAATTTGTTCATGATTTTGACACAGACCTGCTGAGACAGAGATTGTTTCATTCAGCAGATGCACTGCATGACTCTCACACACAGGCCGTTTCTGTATAGCAGGACCCTGGAAAGATGTCCCCCTCTCTTATTGTTTTCCACTCTCTTGTTTTCTTCATATTTTTCAGGCTGTGAGCTTCAGTCATCCGTCTCTGTCTCACTCCTCAGCTCTTCCTCTCTCTCCTTCTTTGCTATGCCACACTTTTTTTTTTTAAGCCTTGCCCACCCACTTTGTGACTCTCACTGTTATCCTCTCCCCCTCGCCCTCGCCCACGCCGCCTCTTTCTCCCTCACACAACACACACACACACACATACACACACACACACTTCCTTCTACACTCTGCTTTGTCATAATCCATCTGTCTTGTAACTCCAGAGTGCACACACGTACGTACAGTGCAGTTCTTTTTATATCTGTCCAAAACAGAGAAAGGATGAATGGAGTGCAGCCTACAAAACTCAGCACACTCATCTGAAAACACGCGTGACTGAATATGCATAAACAAAGCTGAAATTAATTATTCTGTATAAAACTAAGATGCAATATTAGCCTGATTTTGATCAGCATACACGGTACAGATCAGGTGTCATATCAGGGAAATGACACCCTTAAACTCAAAGAAAAATGGATGATTTTGGTAAACTACTCAGATTCTCTTTGAGCAGAGTGATTACCTGATCTTACCATAAACTGTATGATGGAGGGACTCACTGTCATGTCAGCTGTTGGTAAGTGACGTCTCACTGTGAAGCCTAAAGCTGATTGTTCTTGTCATCTTGGTGTTTGTGGCCAGCCTGGAGTGTATCTGCCTGACAAACTGAAGAATACTGCACGCTCATATGGCAGCTACTTGTCTATCACACGGGAGCCACACACACAGTACACTGCTTAATTGTTGATTTTCCTTTAAATGGCATCATAATTTATGTTGAACACTGTGGAAATCTGATCTTACTTCATTCAGCTTTAGCATTCAGGTTTAGCAGTGTGCACACTGATACATATGCTGTGGTATTTCCTCTTTTTTTAAATAGGCATGGATGCATGTTACAAAAAAAATATGAAGGGAACACTCAATTATCACAGCAAAACATAAAGTCAGTTATATCAGGAACATAAATCTGGCTGATTAGGAAGCAGAAACCATCTTTTAGTCCATTTCACCTGATTTGGTATAAATCTAAGTGATATCAGGTACACTGGAGAGGCAACAAAAAGACAATACAGTCATTAGCAACAGACCATTGCTCTCTCTTTATCACCCGTAGAAGGGCAACAACCGGCCGGTATCTACTTCTTTGTGTGAGGTGGAATAGGAGGAGCCCTACAGATTGACCTCGTGCATGTTTCTGACCAAAGTGTCAGAAAACACTCCGTGCCGGTGGCATGAGGTCCTGATGTCCTTTGGTGGGACCTGCACTCACAGCCCAACGCTGTGCAGCTCGATTGGCATTCACCAGAGAACATCAGAACTGGCAGGTCTGCCACTGAAGCCCTGTTCTCTTCACAGATGAGAGCATGTTCACACTGAGCACATGTGACAGATGCAACAGTGTCTCCAGACTCTTTCACATCTGTCACATGTGCTCAGTGTATACCTGTTATCAAGTGCTGGGTTGATGCCCTGCTACAGCCCTGTCCAGCTCTCCTCATACAGTATAACAGCCTATCTCCTGATATCTCCTCCACGCTCTTGAATCTGGCACATCACAAGAAGGTAAATGATGTCCCACCACCAAAAACCAAACTAGAGGGAAAATGAGTCAGGAGTCCCACAAAGGCAATGCTAAACGATTGCCTTTGTGGGACCTGTCTTGTTGTTACCTCTCTGGTGCACCTGTGACTTTCATTTGCACCAAAGCAGGTAATATGGAAAAATGGTATTTGCTTCCTAAATGTACAGATTGATATTCCTGAAGTTTAAGCGATGATCAGGTGTTCCCGTAATTTTTTGAACAGTGTAGAAAGTTATAGATGTAAAAATGTCAAACGTGCAACCAAAAACTGTATGTAGGATTGAAACACTGGATTTTCTCTGGGCCAAGCAAATATTTTTTGATGAAAGGAAATAATGTAAATGTACTGGCATAAAGACTTCTGATTTTACGTACCTTTATTGCTGTAACAGTGCAATAAACAGCAAACAGATAAGAAGTAGCTTTTATCCTGTTTTTTCCATTTGTTGATTTCTAAAATGAAAATCAGAAAACTGGTTCATTTTTAAACCTTTAATTACGATTTCTGAAATGATGGAAATGACATGCAACTATAAAACACTAGATTTAGTGTCTGTTTAGTGCCCACTCCGGCACAGGGATGAGTTGCTGCCCCAGGTCTTGTGCACAAGTGACGGGAGACAGGAACGGGAGATCGACAGACGGATCAGGGCTGCGTCTGCAGTGATGCGGACGCTGCACCGGTCTGTCATAGTGAAGAGAGCTGAGCTTGAAAGCGAGGTTGTTGATTTACCAGCCAATATATGTCCCTACCCTCACCTACATGAGCTTGAGATAGTGTCAGAAAGAATCGCGAATATAAGCGGCAGAAATGAGCTTCCTCCAAAGGGTGGCTGGCCTCTCCCTTAGAGTTAGGATGAGGAGCACAGCCATTCAGGAGGGGCTCAAAGTAGAGCTGCTGCTCCTCCACATCGCAGGAGCCAGTTGAGGTGGTTCAGGCATATGATGCCTCCTGGGCGCCTCTTGGGTGAGGTGTTCCAGACATGTCCTGCTGGGAGGAGGCCCTGGGCAGACCCAGGACATGCTGGAGAGATTATATTTCTCGCCTGGCCTGGGAACACCTTGGGGTCCGGATGAGCTGGTGGAGGTGGCTAGGGAGAGTGAGGTCTGGGCTTCTGTGCTTAGGCTGCTGCCCCCGCGACCCAGCCCCGGATAAAGCGGAAGAAAATGGATGGATGGATGGATGGATGGATGGATGGATGGATGGATGGATGGATGGATGGATGGATGGATGGATGGATGGATGGATGGATGGATGGATGGATGGATGGATGGATGGATGGATGGATGGATGGATGGATGGATGGATGGATGGATGGATAATTTAACATCCTAACATCCACTAGGTTGCCTGCAGTGCAGATAGAGTTAGGGTTAGGGTTATGGTTTGGCTTTGTTTTAGCCACATGCTAAATACTTGAAGAAACTAGAAGAAACAAAGTCTCATTTTGGCACAAAATTTTTTTCCCAGAGTTTTCCATTTTATTTCCAAAACATGTGAATATACTTTAAAAATGAGTGGATGTTAACCTAGGCCGAAACCTTAAAGGGTCTCCAATAACCTGATGTATGTGCTTCATATAGTTATAAAGAGAGTTTCAAGCTCTTAACATCCACGATTCTGCTGAGGTGAGGTGAAGTGTTTAGGAGTAAGGTTAGGATTAGATTTGCGTCTGTTCTTATTGGACATGTAGCATCTTACTGTTCTTATTTAGCATGTGGCTGAAATGCAATNCACACACACACACACACACACACACACACACACACACACACACACACACACCACCACCACCACCAATACTCCTAAGTGGATTAATAAAGAATAACAGGTCACAATACATTTAGGTTTAAAGTCATTTGTTCTTTCTCTAATTTTCTTTATCATATTTTTCAAATTGTGAATATCGCACCAATCATCAAATATTCAGAGCTCAGTGTCCATCACACTCATGCCGACACCCATGATTGGATCAGATGGAGTTTTGCCTTCCTCACAGAAACCGTAATGAATCTCTTTCCCCTTGCTGTTGCGTGTCTTAGTGTGTCTACAAGGTTCCATAAAAAACAAGCTCTCACCTCTAGAGATGAAGAAATCAGAGTACTCACGTGTTTTAGGCATTTATCTGTAGGGAATTTGTTGACTTTCTGACCAGGGTGCTTCCTGGTGGAGAACGGATTCTGTCACCGGTCTTCTGGGTCAATGCCAGCTCATTAGATAGATTACTTTTGGATTCCTGTGTGCAGCACTTCCTTCCCCCCTCCATAAAGCCAGCCATCGAGAGGTCAGCTAATGAGGATCCTAACAACAAATAACAACACATCTCTCTTACTGTTTCTCTGGCCAACAACATCCTTTAGCTGAATCCTCTGAGGTGATTGTTGGAGCTGAAGACAGGTGCTGGAGATGCGCTCTGGTCTTGGGCTTTTTTATCAAAAGTTTCAACAGCTAACACTGGTTGTGAGGATGTAACCTCTTGTTGCACCCAGAAAGTGCATCAGCATGTCATCTTCATTTGCATTCAAGAAGAAGAAGGCAGCTCTGCGAGAATACGTCTCTTTAAAGGCTGTGTTGATGCAGCTGCAGCTCCAATTCCTCCACAACAGCACTTATTTCTCATTAAGCTTCTTCTTCTTCTGTTGCTGGTGGAGCTGTTGTTTTTGTAGCTTTCAACAAACAAAGTAATTACGCGTTGATTGCAGATGAGCTGTTAACAGAGACTTTTATTCCGGCTCTACTTTTAAACCGAGACGCCGGGCGATAAAAATGTATGAGTTTTATTTCTGTAAAAAGAAACATTTAACAGAAGTGTAGAGCGGAGGCATTTTTTTTTTTTTTTTAGAAGCCTCAGAAGAGTTTTATCAGCTGTTATCACTGCCAGGCGGATACCCAGACGAGCCGCTTTAAATGCTCAGAACATTAACGTTGTGTGTTTATATCAGCAGTTGTGACCCCAAAACCCTCTAGGACCACGTTTAGGGCGGTTTTTCACACAGTATCTACTGGGATACCAACCACTACCATCACCATAAACATAAAACCCATCTGTAGACAACCATAACAAACACCAACCACTACCTTGGATCCTTTAAGACCTCCATTTAAGCATCACCGTCATATTTTATCATTCATCCTTCCATCTTTTCAAGCCACAGTTACATTCCTAAGTTATGTCCCCTTGAAATGTCCCATGAGTCTCCTTTTGGAGGTGATTGGTGTGGGTGGATGGCTCAGACTTCATGATGGAAGTAGAGATTAATCTGACCTGACATCTGATGGTCTTGGCACACCAAGCAAACTGTCATTTTCCCGCATATAACATTTTATTTAGCTTTGTGGAATAATCTGTCTAGCCTGAACCTTAAAAGCATGCTAGTCTATACCCTAAGTCTGCTATGCATTTATACTGTCGTAAATTGCCTGAATTTGATTATGTTTCTTTAAATTTTAGATAGTTTTGCTATTTTTCCATCAAAATTAATTGTTTGGGTCACATAGGCAAGCAAGCTAGTTCAGCCCATTGTTGTTTCAGTGTAACAGCGGTCTCTAGTGGTTGTAATATTAATGGAGGCGCAAAAAAGGAAGTCAGGTGCTGACGCTTCATTCAGTAAAACCCAAACCCCCTAGTGTTTGACCCAGCTATGTTACGCTTACATTCAAATTGTAGGAACAAGTGAATGAAAACATGTGGTCAGAGCATATAGGGCAAAAATAAATAAAACTAAGAAATATTCTTTAATGGGGGTAAAAATGTGCCCATTAAAGTTTCAAACTAAAGCAGGCGATCTCTGACTTACATCAGGCACTGATGACATCACACCTCCATGACGCTGAGCTGTGCTAACTGCTTTGTCACCAGCTTCTTAAAATAGCTCCTCTCTCCCCCAGAGTCTGAGAAACTTTATGCTGTAAGGCAGCGACATAAATACAACCTCGATCTTTTATCTGCAGAACTGCTCTCACCATCTGTTTATCTGAATGCGCCGTTTCCCAACACTACTTCTTAGAAATCAGTGGTGCTGTCTAAAAACAACAAGACCTCCACTGGTGTTGCAGACGGATCAGGAGGATACGGCATCCGCTGCTTTTTGCAGTTTGTGTGTGTGTGTGTGTGTGTGTGTGTGTGTGTGTGTGTGTGTGTGTGTGTGTGTGTGTCATCCTTTGGCCCATTTTTCCCGTTTATGTTGTCTGTCATGCTGGTGACAGAAGAATTAAATCTCAGAGCTGTAGGTATTGTGACTTTCTCTGGATGGCAGCGCCTGGCAATTATTCTGAAATGTAATAATGTGAATGCAATTTGTCACAATGAAGCTGGAGAGAGAGGGAGAGGAAAGAAAACAGCAAACACAGCTGGGAGGAGGGGAAACAGAGCGAGAGGATGGCGAAATAAAAGAATAAGGAACAAGAGAGGACGTGATTGGGCGCGCTGTGGGGTGGGTGAGTCAGTCAGGTTGAGCAGCGTCCCTATTTTCTGCTGCTGTCATCATCTTTCCTCCCGTGTGCTCGCTCTGCATCCCCAAGGCTGTGCCGTACATTCCTCCTGCTGCTCCACAGCTCCATACTGGCCAACATATATCCCATTTCAAACTCACACAGGGAGCAAGAAATGGGACACAAGCTTTTTGAAGTGCTCGCTTATTACCTCATTGAGTTTCAAACTCAGTAAGGAATTCAATCTGTTCTGCCCAGTGAACATTTTTGTTGTTTTATTTTTATTTTTTTTTTATTTAGGAAGGAAACAAATACTTCATCCTTAAAATTTCCTCTCCACAAACAAAAGAAATCTGGCACTGAATGAGGTTTGCTTAGACAGGCATCTAAAACCCCTGTTATCTCACAAAATGAGGTTCATGCTGAAAAGAAACGAACATAAATCAGTCAGCTTTCCATCCGTCCCAGAGTTGCAGTTTTTATAGCATTCAACGACAGCATGGATGTCAAATACACTGAGAAAACTGCATGTTGAAAACTGCATGTTAAAACTGGCACGTGAAGTGGATAACATTGATTATCTCATCACAGTACAATGTTCTCCTGGCACAAGCACCTCCCTGCCCCATGCCATGGGCACTCCCCAACAGCAGTGGTCTCTCCCAGCAGGCCAAACTGCTTAGAAACATCTGAGAACATGACAAAGAGCCCAAAGTGTTGACATGGCTTTGAAAATCGCATTTGAGCTGATCATCCACGTGATGTGCCTGGATCCAGGGAGGCTTCGCAACACAACCCATGGAAGCTATCTTTATTATCCACCTAGGCTCATGATGGGGTTTTAGCCTATCTGAGTCAACATTGGGTCACAAGGCGAATGCAAGAGATTTTCACACTCTTATGCATGCCTTTGGTCAATTTAGAATCACCAATTAGCATGTATATCTTTAGACTGTAGGAGGAAACCTGCAGGCATGTGAAGAACACGTACTTACAAAGATTTAAAGATTGGAAACAGATGGTTTAATAGACTCATAGAGAGAAAATAGCGCACACAATGTAAATTCAATGAATGTGCGCTTGTATGGATGAATGAGGCAGGTTGTTGTCGTTCAGGACACTCTCGCAAAAGAGATTCTCAAGAGTTTCATAAATGTAAAAAAATAACAACGCCAACCATATATATTTACTATTCTAAATGTCCATTAAGTCACATGTTGTGAACTTAAACTGGCTGTCTTGCATGGACAGATGAACAACACAACTACATGGCAACCAGTGCAGGCTCAGGCTCTTCATTATGAGCACTGGAACAATAATGTCAGATCTATTTACCAGACCTCCTGTTTTCAATCCTCAGCAGTCAAATTTTGTATTTTTAAGCCCAAGCAGGTCCTTTCATGCCTGTACCCATTTCCCTTGTAAAGCAGCTTCTCCAGAGATCAGCCCAGAAGTGCACTCTCTCGTATGTCAGGTCTCTTTCAGCTCACTCTGTCTGCATCGCTCAGGCCTGAGTTTCATCAGCTGAAAGATCCAAAATCTGCCACTCGTCTCAGTTTGTACATGATCTCTTTCTTTCTGCCTGTTATTGAGTGCAGCCCCATTGTCTGTTCATAATGTAGGCGATCATTGCGTTTGTTCATCATTCAGATTCTCCAAAGAGTGTGCGTACAGCTGTGTGAAAGTTTGGATAGATGGATATCCTCTTGTCATGCTTTCTCATTGTGCATTGTTCAAGAACATTTAACATGTTCTATTACATGTGGAGCCTCTACTGATGTTTCTCATTTTAGCCTGTTTAACAGCTCCCTTTTTGACATGTAAATTATTATTTGGAACCCGTGGACTGAGATCCATGTTTTCGTTGATCGGTATCAACCACTTCCTAACTACTTGTCAAACTTGTGAAAAATGTGGCTTTCCAGGCTTTCTCTCCTGCCTCCCTTCAGTGTTAAAGAACAAAAAACAACTTCCCACCTCTCACCATTTCAGCCTCACCGCTCTTTCAAACACCTCCACCCACCGCCTCTTTGTCATCGTCCATCTATTATTGAAACTCTGAAAAGGACAGGGGATGGAAAGGACTGAAAGTGCAGCATATGAGGACAGAAACACAGATCACTAGGGTGGTGTCTTGTTCTGTTCACAGTATGTTTTTTTTTTATGATGATTGTTTTCATGGTTTGTTGTATTATGTAGCTAAACTGAATATTACACTGAAATGATGTTTGCTGTCATTGTTATCTTCCACAGAAGTTATGGCAGTGTTGGTGTGGGGCAGTTAACTTTTAATGTTGCTTCAGTTCATTCCAGTTTGCAGCATTCGTTTATGCACAGCTCTCTGAAGGTCCCACCACAGCATCTCAGAAAGGTTGAGGTCTGGACTCTGACTGAGCTGATGCAGCACTTTGATTCTTTTTTTTTTAATCAGCCTATTATAGATTTGCTGCTGTGCTTGAGATCATTGTCCTATTGATGCCCCAAATTTAGCCAAGCTTTAGCTGTGGATCAGATCACCTCACACCTCCAGAATATGTTGGTATACAGAGGTGCTCATAGCTGACTCAGTGACTGAAAGGTGTCCAGGTCCTGTGGCTGTAAAACAAGCTGAAATCATGACCCCTCCACCACTGTGCCGACACTTGGTCTGATGTGTTTGCACTAATATGTTGTATTTGTTTTTCTTATAGTCACACATCTTTACTTTGGTCTCATCTGTCCAAAGGACATTACTCCAGAAGACTTATGGTTTGTTCAGATGCAGCTTTGCAAAGCTAAGCCATGCTGCCATGTTCTTTTTAGAGAGAAGAGGCTTTCCCCTGGCACTCTTTTGTTACAGCCATTCAGTCTTCAGCTGGCCTCAGTCAATTGTCACATGACCTTCATGTTTCTCTCTGTCTCAGATCAAGCCCTTCAACACACATACACTGGCTACTTTGACTGCACAAGTGGCCTCTGGCTGCATATGGGTGGTGTACACCATCTGGCACTACGAGTACCCAGGTATTATTAAAGTCAAAAAGCCGAGTGTTGAACACTGTGCCCTTCATCCTTAGGTGGTTGCCTTCTTAGCTACATAGTGCAACGGGAGGCATCACCCACCAACTTTCAACCAGTTTACTAAGATACCCATTCAGCACAAATCACAGTGTCAGTGCTACCTAGCAGGTTTGCTGGCTAGCTGCAGATGTGTTCAAACATTGATGTTCCACATGTTATTACACATGGTATTACACATGGTATTAGACACACACGTTGTGCGTTAATCTGAATAAAGTCTTTACTGTGGAAGAATTTACCATTGTGTGTGCCAGAGGCTTGACAAGTTCCAAATCACCACAAAATGTGTCAAATTGTGACGGTCATTTCAGTAAGTGTACAACTTGTCATGTTCAATTTGCACTGATACCGTCCTGCTGAAATTCACACAGTAAGTACATGCTGTGCTTGAAACTCTTGGGAGAAAGAATCCCCTTGTTCCAGGAGTCTCCTGAGATTGATTAACATAAGAGTACCACACAAATGTAAAGTAATGACAGTCTCTGGAATGAATATTTAGAGGACAGGAGGGTTTGCTCACTTACAGCTGCAGGGTCTAACTCATTTAACAACCCTTTCACGGTGTACACACTGATGTGCAATTTCACTGCCTCTATCAGAGCTGCTAGCTGCCTGCATTAGTTACATATGTATACAAAGACTGACTTTATTTTTCTCTTTAATGTGGCAAAGAAACCCATCATTACCTACCGCCAGCATTCAGTTCAGTAGACCAAGACATTTGTGCATTTATACCATATTTAACTGCAACTCTATTAGTTGGTGCAGGAGGTTTTGTGTAGCAGAAATGACAGAGATGGATGTCTCAGCACATGGAAAAATTAAAATAAATTATCAGAATCTCTGGATATTACTTTGGGTTAAGAGAGAGAATCTGATAACAGGCTCATCCATATATGCACTTACATCTGTGGATTAGGAGACACTAAGCTGTGATCCACCATGTTCTGTTTAAACAGACAAACAAAAAGGAAGAGGTAGCTCCCAAGGTTTTCTTCCCAGGCTCTGTGACAGTTGACATGGAGAACATGGGAGGAAGGGCGCTGCAGCATCTGCTAAACTGGCACTAACGTGTATTCTTATTCACTCTGCATCCTCTGCACCACCCAGCCAGGCTGTTGGGTGCTGCGTTCAGCGCTCGGGGTATCGCACTGTCGACAAACTGAGCCCTGCAGGCGCGACAGCTGCTCTCACACAGGTAGCTGTAGTGACTGCATGTGACTCTGTGCACAGAGCGAAGCGGAGACTGACACACCAGCTTTTAACCCATCAGCTCAAGCGCTACTGCGAGAGGTCTGCAACACGCAGGATAACTTCTCACAACAGGTTAAAGATTCGGTTTGCTGCTCTTTAAAACTCAATGATTCAGTCAGGCTGGAATTACTTAAACAGTGACAGCACACGTAGTATAATCAGAGTCATTTCCCTTACTATTAATCCAAATAAGCCAACAACAGGTCACATCAGAGTAATTTTATTCACAAACTAGTTACAATCCATCTTTTGTTAGTCATTAGGCATCAATAATATTTATTTTCCTTTCAAATTAAAAGTCAAGTAGTACAGAGCCTTTTAAAATGCTGGAAAGCCTTTGAAAGGTGAATCAAGTGTCTGTGATCAATGCACTGAAACATCACAGTGAATGAGAAACAGCAAATGGAATTAATTAAGGTTCCTGTAGACTTACTATCTCTAGAAAATGCTGTATTAATAAAATAAAAATGTATTTTTTTGTATCATATATCAAAAAAAAAAAAAAAAAGGCTTGCGGATGCCTTACTAAAATACAGCACATTATACACTATGATCAATATCCAGTGTTCAGGCTGTTTTCCTTGGTTTGGTTCAACCCTGATAAAGCCCAAAAATCATAATCCTAGCAAGTAACTTGCAAAAAAGTAAAAACCCCTTCATCAACTTAAATTTGGGATCATTTTATTAATTTTATTGATAAGCTGTTTAAACTTTGGGGAGAATCGAGCTGAGTCAGAAGTCTAGCTTTTAGCCCGTCACCTTTAAAAAAATAAGAAGGTCTAACTGTTGGAGTTAATCTAAATAACATCACATTAGGCCAGGAGGTATTGTTTAAGTTCCCCGCCAACAGCTGACTGTTTACCTGCACTGGGGACTGAATGTCATCCGTCTCATATTGTACCACTGAAAGCCCGGTTAACATTAGCATTTTGGCAGCTGCCATGTTGCTGTTTTGGAGCCAGATGTGACTGAGAGGATGGAGGGCAGGGTCATCAAACAGCAAGTTTCCATATAAAATCCTAGAATTTCACTCACCAAAACTGGAGCTCAGACTTCGTGGATGGTTTGTTAGTCCAATTACCGACAGCAGCCATATTATATATTTTGTCATTTCATAACAATGTGCAGTATATTATTGTGTAATAATGCATCTTTATTGGTTAAGCTGGTAAAAGTGAAGCTGATTTAAATTCATTTGTAGACCTGTGGGTAGGATAGAGTCTTATCTTCCATGGGATATTTTTGTTAGGCTACAAAGTATCTGATAATCTATCATGCAGTAAGAAATGCAATATTTTACCAGAAGAAAAATATGAACGGAAACACTCTATCAAAGTACAAGTACAGTTATTAATGTGCTTGGTTTCCAATCCTAACAGCAGTTTAATGTCCATATTTATCATATAGGGTGCAATGTTCAGGTGTCCATATACATTTGGCTATGCATTGCAGGATGACAAACAGTATAAAAGAGAGAGCACCACTGTGCTGAGGACCTCATGGTAATTATATCCATGATCAGTTATAGTTCAGAACAGATGCACATTTAATCATTTCTGTGAGGTCGGCCCTCCTGCTTTTATCAAACATGGCTGCTGAGAGATGATTAACAAAATCAGAGAATCAGATATCAGATCTCACTTTATATAAGCACGCGTGTCTAGCATTTGGGGCGCTGCTCGCTGTGTGAAATCAGCATAAAGGTTTTCAGATGAATCAGTGAGCTTTGTATTTTCTATCGATTTGCAGCAGAAAGTTGGCTGTGGTCCCCGGGGAGCGTGGGGTGTTTCACTATTCAAACAGTGATGTCGAAGCTTTAAAAGCCTGCGGTTTCCCCGCTCTCCAAAGGCTTGTCATTGTGCCTGTTTACATGAGCTGCTGGCAGATTTGTGGCGGCATATCTGACTCTCCACAGATAAATAAATGGGTCTTTTAAACAGTTGTCTCCCTTTGAACAGAAGCGACAAAAGTGGGCATAAAACAGCATGGCAGACCTTGTATCCTTTGTCGAGGAGAAGTATGGAAAGCCTGAGAGACACAAAAACGACACGATACAAAGAGTTTTTATCCCAACCCTCTGCTCCACACACAGCAAACCTGCCATTTATTTCTGTGCTGCTTTCTTTTCTCTGCTGTTCACCTATTATCTCCGCATCGAGTTCCAAAACTCTTCAAAATTTTCATTCAGAGAGAAGGGACACCCAGAGAGCTGCCACTGCATCCCCTGCTGCTCAGACGAGCATTTGATAAGATCCAGTTTGCTGTTTCAGGATGTCCCATCCAACCGGCGCAGCACCGTCCTCAGACGCCCTGTGCTGATACACCCGCGACCTCACAAGCTAAACTCACCTCGGGGCCATTCATCATGCTCTGTCCTCTCAGTTTGTTTTTTTTTGTTTTTTTTTTTAAACTACAGTACTACTGTGAGCAACTTCAGAGCCATTTAGACCAGGATATGTCCTTTAAACATTAATATATCTCTAGGACTGCTAGGCTTAAAACGTTCTTTTTTGATAAAACTTATAAATGAGGGATCAATCAGGCGACCTTGAACCATAGACTCAAGCTGCTGAAAGATTTCCCATGATGCTTTGGCCCCCTCTTTTCACTCCCAGTGTTTAGATCCCACTACAGCATGTGATTACCCTTTGCTGTAGTTTGTTTTGTCCTTTTTAATTGTGCTCCCCTTTTTTACTCTTCTTTTTCCCCTCACCCTCCAACCAGTCTCAAGCAGATGACCGCTCCACCCTGAGCCTGCGTCTTTTGGAGTTCTCGTCCTGTTAAGAGGGGGGTTCTTCTTCCCCACTTTTGCCAAGTTCTTGCTCAAAAGGGATCATTTGACTGCTGGAGTTCTCTCTAATATTGTAAAATCTTTATGTTACTATCGAATGGACCATGAGACAAGAGTTGTTGTAAACTGGCGCCATGCTAAAAAAAAAATTTGAATATTCTGTGGCACTTTAATACTAAACAGCTACTGCATTTTAATGCATTATTTAATGACTTAATCCAAAACAGTTTAGAATAATTGGTGTTGAGGTTTTCTCTTGTTTCATGTAAATGTGCAGCGCCTTCAAAAGCAACTGAGTGTAACTGCATTTAATTGTGCACCCCAGGCTGTTTGTATGTGTGTTGGGGTGGGGGGTGGGGCTCCTCCTGCACGCTGCAGTGCAGCAGGAGTTGACGGCCACATGCCGCTGAAAGTGGGATGCTCTAATTAGGCACACGGTGAACACCAATGAATACAGCGCTGCTGCATGCGAGGGGCAGCAGGCTGGCACGGTAACTACAGCTGAGGTGCAGATATCTACCATCCACCTGCTGAGTTGCTCTTGATTGGATGATGTGCTCCAAGAGCTCAAGAGCACATCATCCCATCTGGGTCTGCTTCTGGAGTGCTGCACTCTGGGTGACCTTTGACCTCCATGTGAAAGAAAAAAGCGAGGGATTTCCTGCAGCAGCAGATAAGATGCCACATCATTATTAAATTGCAGAGGCTAGCACAGCAGTTTGAGTTTACTCAGCAGACAGAAAAGCAGCAGAGTTCAGAGAGAGGTCTTATCGAAAGACATTTTAAGGCGGGGCCTCACAAGCTGGAGCACTTCACTGTAAAATATCATCACTGTTTAGTCAATTAAGCTTTAACTACAGTTTAAATTTGTTTCAGAGCTCTCTTCTTTAGATTCACTTCCTTTTGCTTGCTGTCCTGAATAACCGCACAACAATAAAACCACACAAAGTTATTATTATAATAGTTAACCCAAAACAAGGTCCATCAGCTACATCTCATGCTCTTTTCCAGTAGATTTTGATGCATATTTAATGGTTCACTTTCTTAAATATGTATGAATGGAAGTAACAGTGCAGTGTCCTTCCGTGATTCCCATCATAGGAAATGTGATGAGTGTTTGAATCAGTGCTCGGTGCTATGTCTATCTATCCATCCATTATCTTTTGCTAATCCAAAGTCGGGATATAGACTGGTATTCCAGATGTCCTTCTCTCCAGCAACACTTTCTGGGCAAGAAAACATATATATATAATATCTCGAGTGGGTGCTGGGTCTACCTCGGGATCTCCTTCCAGTTGGGTGTGCCCAAAAAAAACCCTCCAAAGCAAGGCGCCCAGGAAGCATCTAACCAGATGCCAGGACCACCGTCAAATGGCTCCTTTTGATACGGCAGCAGCGGCTCCCCTCTGAGCTCCCTCTGGATCTCATATTTCTAAGGTTGAGCTCAGACACCCCACAGAGCAGGCGCATTTTAACCTTTCAGTCATTACCCCGATCTCATGACCATGCATGAGGGTTGGAACAGACTGCATGGGCTGGTAAACTGAAAGCTTTGCCTTTCAGCTCAACTCTCTCTTCGCCACGACAGTCCAGTGCAGTGCATGCATTACTGCTGACACTTTGCCAATCTGCCAGTCCACCTCACGCTCGAGTCCAAGAGAACTGAGCTCTCAAAGATCTTGCTTTCATAGAAAATACAGAGATATTTCCAGTGTCTGGCATCATTTAATGATTCTTACAGATAAAACTTTGGTCACCGCGATCTCTGCCAAGGATGTCATGGTATTTTGAATTGCCTCTGGGTTGGCTCATTCCTAGATGATGACCTTTGCTGCTTTCTGAGTTGGCGATGTGACTGATGTTAGTCTGGTTTTCAGCTGACGTTGATTTAGCCTCGTGTCCAGAGTTGTCCCCAGTGTTCCCCACACAGGTTTCCTGACTGGCAGATGTGAACTCTGACTGTCTTTGCAGCACTTTCTGGATACCCTACTTACATCTTTTCTCATGTAGGCCGAATTTGAAAAAGCTTTTTAAACTGAACTTTGCAACCAAATAAAAATGCTTGGATGAAGATGGTGGGATTTGTCCTGAGCACAGGAAGTTAGTGACGCATGAACTATAAAACACACATCAGTGGGTTGGCACAGGCAGGTCTATGCCTGTCTGTGTGGGTGTTTTGGGGGTGACTTTTTTTTTTTTTTGTGAATTTTGATATTTTGACATCCAGCATGCCAACAAGGTGAGATGCCAAATTTAGTTGTTCGCTATTTCAGCTCAGATGGAAGAGTCGCCCAGAAAGAGGAAGTGAGCAGTCCATCGAACTAAAGGATTAATGCAGCCTCTGGGAGAAAATAATCATGAAAGATCATGAAGTGGCCATAGAAAAAAAAAAAAAATGATAACTGGGAGGACAGATTTCTCATTTCACCTTGTTAATAGTTTATTCATTGAGTTGAATGTGACCTCTAAGGCCTGTCGAAACAATGTGGATCTCCACAATCCTTTTTATTATCTCACATTAACCAGAGGTGAGATTATATTCATATATGGCTAAACTGTTCTACTAAAGATGTTATAATGGCAACACAATTATTAGATGGGTTATGTCGGGCACATTTTTGGATGAATAATATTATTCATCTGGTTGGGATGGACGGTCAGCAAACAAAGCTCACAGTTGTTACAGCATGGACCAGAGTTTGGATCCACCTTCACTTCTGTTGGGTAGTTTGGTTACTGGTTCATATCCAATATGAACTTATTTACAACTTCCCAAATTTGGGAATTAACTAAAATTCCTGGTTATGTTGATAAAAAATGTAATTCTGTTGTACCAATTCTGTCCAGACATGTAAGACAGCGTATTACAGGAGAAAGAGTTACCATGCCAGTGAGGCAGGACACTGGGGACTGTGCAGTTTAACACTGGGAGATAAACCTTTGTGTCATGGTTGAAATCTAATATTTTTTTCCTGCCACATGTCTGAAGGTAAAAAATAATCTTCATGTTCAGTTCTGCTCCTGTGGACTCATAATAATGAAAGCCTACTTGTAAAGTACTTTCCAAAAATCACAAAGATTACAAAGTGCTTTAACAGTGAGGCCTCTCTGGAACGCAAGTTATGAAATAAAATCAGGTCAGATAAGACCCCCGAGCATAAATCAGCAGAAAAGGGCAAATAGAAAAGAGAGAATAAAGGCCAGTGGGCATTTCAGTAAAACTAGAAAACACAAAACAATACAAATTATTATGTTTTATTTATGTGTTGTGAGAAAACATTTAAAGGGTGAAGAAGACTCAGTGAGTTTGTTAACCTCGGGCAGGCTGTTCCTGAGCCTCGGCGCTCTGACAGAAAAGCGTGCGCACCGTGTGCGCACGGCACTGTTTGTTAGAAACTGTATCAAAGCTGCATTTTACTGTAAATATTCATGAAAGCAAGCTTAAGAGGAGGATCTGCTGAAGGTGGTGTGAAGGCGTTAATCTTTGTGCTGCCTGTGGACTTGTGGGCCAAGCTTCAGTAATGAAATTGATTCATTTAATGTATATCACTGAAAACAAACATTGATTTAATACAGATTGATGCAAAAATAAATTACAGTGATGATAACACATTAAAGCAATTCTTTAAAGGTGTTATGGCATCTGTCCCATAGACTTTAATTCTATTAAGTGTCTTTCCTTTGCTTCTGGTGCAGTCAGTGAAGCATAATGTCCACGGACAGCTGTTTCAGTCACACAAATCTCCTGTTCCTGAGGATACTAAGTGGTTAATGGACTGTATTTATGTAGAGCTTTTTTCTTAGAAGTCTACAAAGAGACTCATTCACCAATTCATGCACACCAATACTGCAGTGTGAGGCATCCACCTGTTGCTGAGAGCACCTTAATTCAGCATCTTGCTCAGGGAGAATTTGGCATGTGGTGGAGCCAGGGTTCAAACCACTAACTCTCCTCTGATGCCCTATAGGCTGGGTTCTCTTTTAGGACTTTTCTTTTTTTAACAATGTCACTTACATTCTGGACTATATGGCAGCTACACCAACTAAACTTAAGCCTAGTCTCAACCAAACCTAGTCTTAGATTTTGACCTTATATCTGCTCCTGGCTAAGAATAAAATTGATGCCAAGTCAAAGACAGCAGCTGGTAGGTGTTTTGGGGATATTATGTTGCTCTCAAACTGAAACCAACCCACTCTAGCAGCTTGAGTTCATGGTTTGACTTGGGTCAAAAAGCTCTGCTGTTGTTTGTTGAATCATTGTTTTTGATATAAATTTCCACAGTCATAGACAGAGACACCAGATGATTTTAGCTTTTCAGTATTTTCAGATATTAAAAACTAGATGCCGGCCTCTCAAAGTGCAGCTCTGACAGATGTCTTGCTAACCTGCTTTCATACTTTCCTGACTGTGTTTAAGGCAAACAAACAACAGAAAATAAATGTCCCCTGTAAGGAAGTCTGGCTCACATGGAATCTGCAAACAACATTTAACAACCAGAGAAACATGGGTGATGTGGCTCAGAGCCTCAGCAGAAAGGCTTTTACCGCTTTGTGAAAGATTAACATTAGTGTGATCCTGGATTGGACTTGAGTCATTGCTTCATGGGAAATTCTGAGGACTAAGCACTCTGGAAATGTTGAAGTTCCAGCTGATAAATGGACTTCACTTCTCCCTGTCTGCGGAAACTCTTTATGCCACGTCATATTTTATTTAACTGAAGCGTTTGGGATACAAATACCGCATGAATACTTTATTCCTTTTGAGAGCCAAGATTTGTCTTTGAGATTCGCTTTCACAAAAGCTTTACGAATTCCTGCAGACAAGGTCTGAAAAGCCATGACAACATACCTCGCTACGCATGACAAAAAGGCTCAAACCCTGATTTCGCTGTCAGTCACATACTAGACACACATTTCTGTATCGTTGTTTCAGAGGCTCAAGCAGCATTAAATATTTAAAGCCAAGACTTCCTTACATATGTTCTACATGCACTGTCTATTGTGAACACAATTCCCTGTAATTGAACATTTTATGCTTGGAAAGACACAATGCAGAAAAAGGTTGAACTGTACATTCTTACAAATCTGTCATACAGCTTAATTCTTCTTTTTTTTTTTTTTTTGCTGAAGTTTAATTAAATTATTTTATTTCCATTCAGCCTTCCAAATCGCTCAGTGTTTGCCTGGAAGATTATCTACTTCAGGAAGGAGACAGACAGAGCATATGTGAGAGAGCATATGCTGGATTAATAGGAAGAGTTTAATTGCTTATGTGATTTCATTTAGCATAAGCTGCAGTAACAATCTGAGATTCACTACTGTTTTTTGGGAATTAGGTTGATGGGGAAAAAAAAAATGCTGTTTATGGTCTAAAGGTAAAGGGTCAGTGCGTATGATCAGAATAAATTCCCTGAGTCAGTGTGTGCTAGAGGCTAATTATGCCCACGAGAAATAAAATAGATATGAGCCCTCAAACTTAATTTTCCATTATACAGCACGGGTACAGCACAGAAGGGTGAAACTGTACTGGATGGATTGCAATCAAATATAAAATACACACTTGTGCTCCTCAGAGGATGGATCCTATGGACTCTTATCATCATCAGACTTTTTCTCTCATGCCATCATGAGGATGATTTCTCAGTAAAATTGATTAAAACCTTCAGGATGCCTGAAGTCTGACACCAAAATGAGCCGTAACACATTGTAAGTTTACTTAATATTTTTGAATGAAGCTAATACCCAATCAGAATAAGAATATGATCAATACTTGAGTTGATAACAAACTAATGATTAAAATATTTTCCCCAGAATATAAAGATTTAAAATCTGTCACAGAAACTGTGTGTTGATAACAAACTGAGATTCAGTGAAAATGCTGGTGTGAAAAAAAAAAAACAGAAGCTCCAACATCTGCTCCTCCTACATTTGCCTAAACGCATTCAGAGTGTATCAGAGAAGAGACAACATGCTGTTTCTTTTTTATCAAATTGCTTTTTAACTTTTTCATCTGTCCTCTGCTTTTCTTTCCTTTGTGAAAGCGAGAAACAGCTGCGGCTGTTAAGTTCAGTCCGACGATCCTCTCCATGTTTATCGCTGACCTTACATGTTCTCTATGACAGTCTCATTTCTTTTTTATTTAGTCATTTAATTAGTCTGGCTGCTTCATGAGTCCATGCACTAATACTGTTATTGTTTCTTACTTTGCCGCCACCTGCCTGTAACCTCACAGTCCCCGACCTACCTCCACTCTCTCAAATCCCCTTGATCTCGCTCAGCTAGTCACTCAGCTATCACTGCTGCATATATCCTACCACCCTGCTATTACCCCTTATCACATTGTCTTTGTACTTTAGCTTTCAGGGGCTCTGTTTAATATGATTACTTCCCGCATGTGTTTGAACAGTCTGTGTTTTGGATTGTGCAGCTCCCTGTGGTTTGTTTGCAAGTTGGTTGTATCATAGTCAGTTATGCTCTCTCTACCTTTTCTGACTTATAAGGAAAAGAAAAATGGAAAGCTATCCAGCTGCACAGCGGGCTACATTATTTGACAGATAATTGTTTGATAATTGAATATTAGGGCAGTCTAGAAGTTACAGCTGCCTAACTTAAAGCTTAAGTACAGTTTAAACAGGTAAGCTATGAAAACTACAAACTGCTGTTAGCTGCAGAGACCAGAACAGTTTGTGTATCAGGCTGTAAACATGTTTATTTCTGCTGTAACATTTTAACATGGGAGTCTATGCGGGACTTACTCACTGCTGAAGCCTCTAGTGGACATTAGAGAAACATTTTTTGCATTGATAAATTCACTTCTGCTCCTTCTCAAAGAAAACTTTGTAATGTTGACCCTGATTTCTTGTTACATAGCTCTGTGAGTGCTTTACAGATGTGCTGCGTCAAACTGGAATTGAAGTATTTTGACTGATATTAAAATGAAGTCAAGTTTTGTGGTGATAATTAATCAAAATGGTGACTGCTTTGTAATTATGAGTATGCTGGCAATTAGCTCGACTGCTTTTAATGAATTCAATGTGGAGGATGACGGTAGTTGAAAATTGACAAAAATGAATGTCACTCATACACAGAGTGGCAGTTAAAGGAAAGTGGGGGACCTGACTTTTTTTTTTTCTCACCTCAGCCTAAAGCTTCTCTGAAAGATTCCTCCAGTTGAAGCTCACCAAAAAGATGCCTGTTGTAGTGTGGGTGCAAGAAACTGTCAGCCTGGTTTGTCTGGGGCTGTACTGGGATTTTCCCAGGTGACTTTTTGACAATATACCTGTGGAATATTCCATCCATCCATCCATCCATCCATCCATCCATCCATCCATCCATCCATCCATTGTCTTCCGCTTATTCGGGGTCCGGGTCACGGGGACAGCAACCTAAGCAGAGAAGCCCAGACCTCCCTCTCCCCAGCCGCCTCCTCCAAGGGAACATAGAGGCGTTCCCAGGTAAGCCGAGAGAAATTATCTCCCCAGTGTGTCCTGGGTCTGCTCCAGGGCCTCGTCCTGGTAGTACATGTCCGGAACACCTCACCTAAGAGGCGCCCAGGAGGCATCCTAGTCAGATGCCTGAGCCACCTCAATTGGCTCCTTTCAATGTGGAGGAGCAGCAGCTCTAGTTTGAGTCCCTCCTGAATGGCTGCACTCCTCACCCCACCTAATATTGATGCCCTAAAATTTCCAACACTGGTTTAGTTCATTTATAGTGTGGATAAAAACATATTCAGTTGGTTTGGCTTTCTGAGCAGTTACAGGAAAGAGGGCAGGCTGTTGTCTGAACTTGAAAAAGGAAAGCTAAGGAATGGTAGCACCATGGACAGAGGAGGAGACCAAGAGTTTATTGAACTATGGTCCAGCAACATTATACAAATTTAAATGCAGAAAGCCATTAGAAATGTTAACATTTTCTTAGAGGATGTGCAAGGACGGCCGAGCAATGCCGCCTGCAACACCAGCACACAAACACTGCAACAAAATTAATCCATTAGTTCATTTTTTGACATTCATTCACAGTAGTGGGGAGAGTTTAAACAGTGTTACTTTTTATAGATACAATTTACACATGTCCCCTTATGTCTCAATCATACTAGTGAAAATAGGACAGCAGCCGCCTTCCAGTTAGGAAACACTGGCGGTTTCCTGGTGAATGGATTCATTACTTTTGCATTCACCAACTAATTGCAATGGGTTGGGGTGACCAACTGGTTTCCCAGAAGTTGAGTGTGCAACACCGTCAACCAAACAAACAACAGCAGCTTTATTCCAGCAACCATTCAGAACTGTAGTGTTGCTCTTAGGGTATTCAGCTAAAGGAGTCTTTTTTCTCATCTTTGTAAGCTGCACACCACTGCCAAAGTCCAATGGCTTCACAACTACTTCTGCTCTTTGTCGCATGTGTCACCTGCAGTGTAATCGCTTTTTACAGCGGCGTCAGAGATCTGTCAGAAAACCCCATCAGAGCATGTTCTGCTCTTTTTGATGCAGTCCATCCATTTATCAGAAATAATTCACTTCCAGTTTCTCCATGAACACCTGCAGACTCACATTATTCTTATTCTCTCATTCAAGAACATGCTGTGTTTAAAACCTTTCACTGAAAAACAAATTAAAAGTTTCTGCCTACATTCATGTTAGTGGACACGCTTCTTTGGTTTTTGGCTGTCAGCTGTCAGGACTGTCATGTGTTACAGTCTATATGACTTTCAACCTTTATCGCTCATCTTTGGGTAAAAGATATTTTGTGACAAATGGGGTCTTGTCCGGAATATTAAAACCTCTTTGGTTAAGGTTAAAGCCTGCTTTAGTGTAACATACTATTGCTTATAGTGGAATACAAACCAGCTCAGGGAAAGTGAGAAATTGGAAGCCTTGTCCACATACCTAAATAAATTTAACGAATTAGAAATAAGCTAAGGCACACCAACAGTGGAGCATATAACTGAGTAATGAGAGCAGTGAGTGGTGTTGCAGTGCTGTTATTAAAAGAAAGGTTGCCTGACATGTGGGGCAGATTTTATACGCTGGAAGATCCTGATCCTGATGTAAAATTCTGATCAGGGGAGAACCAGAAGCAGGCGACCTCTCTTTTGCTCATAGCAAATCAGATCAGTTATACTGCACGTGGTTTGCAGATATGCTAAACAGATGAAACAGGTGGGGACACAATACTGAGATATCATCAGCTGGTATGGTGATTGTGTTAGCAAACAGCTCTTCATCTGCTTTTAGCTCTGTTTTTGTTCTCCACGAAATCTTAACTCAAAGATCTGGCCATGGTTCCACTTTGCTTGCCAGCTCGTCTTTAACACGTTCTGCTGTTTGAAGCTATGCAACAATTCCTTTAGACTTTTTCCTGCTAAAAGCTGTCTGAAAGATGAAATCAGTGCTGTGAAACCAAAGCAGTAAAGTTGAAGCTCCGGGAGGCAAAATGCGGATTCAGCTGCGAATTCTCTCGAGGTTTATCACTGCAAGTCTTTCCACGCTGTTGTAGCTGCATATGGAAAATTAATAGAAAACTGAGTTTGAGCTGTGGATTTTTGGCTTCTTAAAAACAGGAATTCGGTGCTACTGTTGCTCAGATTTTCTGCATCCTCTTGTACGTATTTTTACATGCGGAGGAGAAATTTCATGATTACTCGTGTAAAAATTTAAAGTTTAAAATCATTTGATCAGCCTGCACCACAAGAAACCTTTCTGGCAGCATTTGCCTTTAGTGTTTAAGGTAAAATAAGATAAAAATAAAACCTTATGTCACATTTTAGTATTTAATTCAAACCGAAACGTGCTATCAACAAGCTTTTATCCTGCTGCTTTAGATGAAGTGCAAGAAGACTCGGGGCGCTGGAGTCAGGTGCTTAAAGGCGGCACATCTCGCTCTTAGCAGCTGTCACGTCTTTAAACTATGAGTTAATTTTCTTCAAATGCAGAAACTTTTTAGTCTTTCTGATTAACTGCGGTAAAAGAAATGAATTTGTCCTTTGTGTTTCTTCCACAGTCTGCAGAGTAACAGCAGGGAGACTTTTCCCTGGAAGTACCCACTAATTTATTGAACAGTGCTAACAGGTTACTTTTCCTCTCTTGGCTGCGAGAAAAACGTCAGTTCCTGAGCAACACTTTGACACTTTGTGTTTTCTTTGCGTTGGAGAAAGAAACGAGTTGGCTGAGGAGCGCCTAATGGATGTTTTCTTCTTACCTTTGCCGGAAAAATAAATTGTGTATTTCAGCTGCAGTTCATCAGCTGCGCCAACATTTTTTCACAAACTGCAGAGCGGCGGAAATGTCACAGAGCGCCTCTGCTGATGAATCCTGATTGTATCCGATGACCCGGCTGACAGGACGGCAGTTAGGTCAGGGTGACGTCACCCTTCATCTGCATCACCATGGTGACACATCGTTTCCTCACCCAACCTGGGCAGGATGGCAGCTCAGTAACGACTGAGATGTTTTGATGGCTTTTCTTACAAATAAAAAGCCCTGACCCTGAGCTGACTCACTCTGTTTGTGAGTTTCCAAAAGGATTTAATTTGCATCTCTCAGGGTGTGTTTGATTTTTGTGGCAGGGTGGCATCATTGCCTCAGGTAAATTTTCGGACCTCTGAAATCCCAGTGAACTACAGGCTGTATAAGTGAGCTGACGTGTTAATCACCTGAATCCTAAAAAGGCCAGCAATTAAGAAAGATATGATTCTCTCTTGGCCACAAACAGCTAAAAGCAGCTCCACCTTGAAGAGCGCCTGCAGTAAAACTGCCTCAACACAAACTCCTCAGAGGAAATCAAAGCACTCATGAAATGGACAAAAATGGACAGTAATTCAAAAACATAAACAAAACTAGAAAAAAAAAAAAAACTTTATGGTTCACATCAAGGAATTATTCCAACTGACTTTTTGTTAAAGGCATATTTCCTACAATGTTCACAAAGGTTCCCAGACCCCCTGTTTGTCCTTTAATACACCTGTTTTCCTTTGCAGTGGATGTTTTACATAATTTGCCTCATCCAGTGTGTAACATTTGGTTTATGATGTTGTCTTTTATTGGTTTAAAAATTGATGCTCCTTAAAGTTTATTTGTATTATAATTGTGTCCTTCTAGATATGAGCCAAGGAAAAAAAAAAAGCTTTGAATTTCTTTTGAATTAATTTCCCCCAAACCTTTAAATCTTTCAACAAACCCAGTGGAACAGGACTCCTTTAGCCTCCTTTGTCTGATATATACTCTCATTTTTGATGATTTAAATTGGAAGGAGTTCCGCATGCTCACATGAAGCATTTACAGTATGTTAGTCTGAAGGAGAGACGGGTCTAATAGCTGTCATGAAAAAACAGTCTGTTTCTTTCAGATTCAGTGAGGACAGATTTGTAAGTAATGCATTTTCAGCGGGGAGGATATTCTGTGTCAGGAGCTCGTACGACAATCAGGAAAAGGAAGCTTTACAGGAAGTGGCAACATGTGCACCATCATCATCTTCTAAACCTAATGCAGTAACCTCTAATGTCTAATCTTCACCAAATGCTTATTAATGACTAAAC
>JASGAU010405740.1:28289-67568 GCA_030220045.1 Australoheros facetus
TTATTGTGGGATGTGTACGACTTGAATTTGGGTCTCGATGTGAGTGGCAAAATGATTTGCTCCACCATCACCCCCCTCAGACCCCTCCAACATTCAAACACAGATACTTTTTTTTCCTTTTAGAAAGTGGAAAATATTCACAGCATGTACATGGACACAGATTAGTGTATGTGAGGACGGACTGATAAAAAACTGTGTTCAGGGACATGAAAATAATTTGGGAAAATTTGTGTCGATGAATCTGGGGAAAAAAAAAAACACCTGTAAAATGTTCAGAATTGAGTCAGTAGATTCAAAGTTGAGATGGCGCAGGGTTTCAAGTCCTCTGCTGAAATATTTGTTGTTATGATGGTGATTAAAAGTTGGAGAGGCTGAGATGGTTTGGACATGTGCAGAGGAGGGATAGAGGATATATTGGATAATGGATGTTGAAGATGGAGCTGCCAGGCAGGAGGAAAAGAGGAAGACTGCTGGATGTAGTGAATGAGGACATGCAGATGGTTGGTGTGACAGAGGGGGATGCTGGGATAGGGGGAGATGGGCAGATGATCAGCTGTGGCAACCCCAAAGCGAGCAGCTGGAAGAAGAAGGAGAGCTCACATTACTTCAGCAGGTATCTGTCGGAATCTAGTAAGCAAATGGTGCTGATATGCTTTTAAAAAATACACATGCTGTCTTCAGATACTTTCTTATTGTAGCTTTGCTACTTTTTAAACTCTGTGCCACTCCAGGACCTGTCACTGGCAGTTTTTCTTCTTGACATGGTTTACAAGTGATTTGTTGGACATACACTTTTTTATATTAGCTATGAAGTTTGTGGGTCATGGAATGACAAGTGAAGGGATATTTGTACCCTAAGTTTGTCCTTAAGGCAGGCTGGCTGACTTCAGCCTTCTGTATAAACTGTTGCAGTGACACGTTGCTGTCTGCATTATCCAGACGGAAGTCGTCAAAGTGAGGAATTTTCACAGAGTTACAGTTTTTTACAGTAAATCAAGCATCTGAAAATTCAGTGTATTCCTGATCAAATAAAAAGCAGAGGCAGTTTTATGCCTGCGTGAATCTGTCAGAGGGACTCCTGTCAGCTCCGACCTTCTCCGGCCTCCTCCATCGTGTCCTTATGATTACTAGAAAATCACTAACGCCTGGCGCTACCGCATGATTCACTGCTGACCTCCTTGATCTCTCCCTGGTCAGTCAGATAGGCAGCTTTATGTTGCCATCAGTGAATATGAGTTACAGGTTTTGCCTCCAATAAACACAGAGTGACATTGAAGCAGCAGTCTGCTCAGCTCAGAGAGATCACACACACATTACATATATAAATGCAGCGTTTGCTCATGCACACACACACACAGACACACACACACACACACACACACACACACACACACACACACACACACAAACAGTGACGGGCTGAGCAGCAGCAGCCGTGTAAAGCGAACACAGCCCGAGGTGTTGAGCTGAATGACAAATGTTTACCAGTGCTGATAACGCCGAGGGCGGACACACTGCTACAACCTCTTACACTCGCTGTTGAGTGTGTGCGTGCGAGTGTCAGAGCATAAAAACAAACAATATCAAAGAGCGTGTTTACATGCACTCCAGTGTCACGTATATCCTTCTGTTTCCTGCTTACATATTTGCTAGTGTAAACATTGAATCCTGGTTACAGCTGATAAACTGCTATCCTTGTTTAAAGATACCAAAATGTTTAAGCCGCTTTATTCCGTGGTAAGTAGCTCCACACCATACGACCCGATCCAGTTAAACCTGACTCACGCTGCCCGTGGAATGCTTTGACTGGAATACAGGAGATCGGCAGAGGGCCGAACAGGATCTGAGGCTAGTGTTGCTTAGATTTTTAGTTGTTTTCACGCATGAAATTTGAACAGTTGGTTATCCTTTCTCACGTGTAGCACACAGTAGGAAATATCCACCTCAGAATCATTCATACCACACGAAACACTTCCTGTAGTTTAGGTGGGATTGAGGGTAGAGGAGAAAGGACACAGCACTGGACAGTTTATCTGTGTGAGGTTCAAATCAGATAAATCCAACCTCACATGGGCTTTGTGTTTGGGTTAAAGACCAGCCAATGTCTGACTGCATCAGAAGTTTGCATTCTCAGTGCACCTCTGTCAGGTGAGTCCTAACAAAGTTTGGGGCTGGAATGTTAAATAGGCATTAGTGTAAAAATTAGAAAGAAGCCTCGAGTTTAATTTGTGGTATTTGAAGCGCATGGGGGGGCCAAAAAGAAGCATTATGACTTTTTGAGAAATGTATCCAACACTCGAGATCTGCAGCTCCATGGACTTCCAGGTTCAAAGGGATCATTTCTGACATGGCCTAGAATGAATACGGCCCTGTGGATGTGAAGTTTTTTTTATTATTGTTATATTTTACCCTTTTTCCACCTTCCCTGCTTTTAAACTGAGAACTACCTTCCAAGTGTCCTCTAGAAGATCTGCAGCCATTTTCACAACATTAGGATTAGCCTGAAACGGAGCAGCTCCCCATAGACTGAACTCTATATAAAGATGGATGTAGCCTTTAGCTAGTGAAGTCTCATTATGAAGCCTCAAAAAGTTTGAGGAAAACCTGCAAACAGGTTCACAGTATGTTTCTGAAATCTGGAAGCAGACAGCCCACCTGAGGTATTTGTACAATCAGGTGCAGCCCAGTGTTTGCACGGTAGCAGGAGGCTACAGGAGATGGAGAGTGCATGTTAATCATCTTTTATGAAAGTGTCGAGTGGCTCGAAGATAAAGAGTCCAATCCTGGTTTCCAAAAATGCCCCTGCAGACTGTTACTAACCAGCTTTGTGCCTCATCAGTATTCAGACCTCATTAAGACTTGTGTACATCCACACATACCTTAGCTCTTTGCCCATCAGTGTGATGGTGCGGGTCTGCTGTAATCTTTGTAGTCTCCCCTCATGGTGGTGAAACAATGAAGCTGAAGAATACTAACAATGCTGCACTCCACCAGCAAGGCACACGGATCCAGAGGTAGTTAAACCTGTATCACTGCGCTCATCACAGCCACTCAGAGTAGAGCTCACAGTCTGTAGGTGTGACTGTAGTGTCAGTATTACTGTGTGTCTCTGACTGAGAAAGCCTTGTCCCTCTAAAATGTGATGCCATGAACACAATAGTCTTTCATTATCTCCACGTCACTGAGGAGCACTCAGATGGAGATGCTTTTATCAGGTGAGATTTCAACAGCTTTATGTTATGATGGCAAGGTGAGGAAAGCAGCAGAGAAAAGCTGAAAATAGACAACATTGAGATGACTCAGCCCTCTAAATACCTGAATTCACTCATCTGAGCAAATGTAGATTTTTACTAGCTGACAGAATCCATTATTCAGTCCAGTCTGATAATGTTTGGAGAAAGGTTTCAGATGGGTCCTGAGTTATGGCCTTTGGTTGTGTTAGAGTGCTCCACACTCTCCGAATCCAAAACTGCAGCAGATATGACCTGCGACAGGGTCTAGCCTGCTGTTATAAAGTGCAAATGGTGACAAACTATGTAAGACTTGCTTAGTGTCTGCTGAATGAATGTTGCAGAGACAACATGAATGTTGTCTCTGCAGTAGACAAACACATATATGTGGAAAAAAGTTTTCCCAGGATTCTTGTCCACTTTTACTGCTTCCATAGCAACTGAGAAGGTAAGTAGCAGCCAGGTGCTGCTAATCAAAGGCACTTGATTAATCAAGTGCGAGCACCTTTATAAAAACAAGCTTTGGCAGTTTGCTCGTTTCAAGCATTCATGTGTGTGTTAACACAATAACACAATCTTACCAGGAGAGGATGTCCCAGCAAATTCACCCCAACATCAGATGGTGCAATGCTCAGAGAAATGCAAAAAGCCCAAGAGCTGCATCTCAGAGTCTACAGGCCTCAGTCAGCATGTTAAATGTAAAGTTCATGATGGTGCAATTAGAAAAAGACTGAACAAGTACAGCTTGTTTGGAAGGGCTGGAGGCGAAAACCTCTCTAAGAAGAACACAGCACAGCTTAGGTCTGCAAACCACAAGACCTTTGGAGCAAAGTCCTTTCAACAGATGATATCACAGTGGAGGTGTTTGACCATAATACACAGCACTTCATTTAGAGTAAACCAAACACAGCATATCAGGACAAACACTGCATGCCAACTATTGGCAAGGCGGTGGAGGCCTCTGCACCTCGCAGTCATTGGGTCAACGATGAACTCCTCTGTATACCAAAGTATTCTAGAGTCAAATGTGAGGCCGTCTGTCCCCCAGCTACAGCTCTGCAGAAACTGGGTCATCAGCAGGACAGTGATCCCAAACACAGCAGCAAATTTCCAACAGAACAGCTGAAAAAGAGAAGAATGAAGGTGCTGTGGTGACCCAGTCAGAGTCCAGACCTCAACCTGGCTGAAACGCTGGGACCTTCAGAGAGTTGTGCATAAACAAATGCCTGCAAACTCAGTAATCTGAAGCAATGCAATGATATGAGAGACTCATACAGAAAACTGTAGCTTCCTGTTATTGCTGCTAAATGTGGTTCTACAAGCTACTGGATCATGGGGTGTACTTAGTTTTTCACAACTGCACGTATCTACATAAATATGTGTGCATGTACGACATATGATGCAGAAAATAAGGACAAGCAGAACAGGTCCACTTTAAGACATGTAATCAGTTTTTTATTTTTATTTTGAACAAAGTCCACTCAGTATTTTTTCATCTTCTCTGCAGTATGTTTAGTCATGTAAACCTGTGAAAAAATGAATTTCTTTAATAAGCTTCACAGCTTGGCCCAATATCTTAAATCACTGATTTGATCTCATTTGACCAGCTAGAGTAAAGCAGACAGGAGAAGCAGCAGCAGCAGATTCTCTACAGACACGATTTCAAAGTGATATCTGGGAAGTTCAGCACTACATAGTGCTAAAAATAAAGGCGTTACCACATTAAAAAGCAGAAGTGCTTGTTTCTCTCTCTGTCTCTCTGAAGGCCACAGGCCGTACGGACGCCTCTCTCCTTCTTCTCGGTCTACAACCATGTTTATCTACCCTGCAGCCAGCTGATTCATCTGCCGGCCTCCCCGCTCTCTCTCTGTGCCTCTGTAGCCCTCAGCACAAACAACAGCACTGAGACAGAGGTGGAGACGTGACACGGGGAGGGTTTGTGGTGTGAAAAACAGGGAGAGAAATAAGGGTGGGCGATGGATAGATGCAGCAGAGAGGAAATGCACCGAGATGAGAGTAACTCTGGAGAGAAAGGTGCCATGTTGGAAAGGACAGAGCAGAAGGAATGAGAAGTGATACACTTTATAATTGAGGTCTAGTTTAGCTACTCTAATTAGCTAGGGGGAGCCCAGCAGACAGCTAGCAGCTACATTTTCTTATGTTAACATCCATCCGTCAGTCTAAATGGCCACACCACTCAACCAAAGCTAAAATATTCACCAAGTGGACATTAGAGGAACTGCAGTGTTACAATAGGAACTGGCTTCATTTTTCAGCCCATTGGTAGCCCTAAGTTCCCTTGTGTTGACTGCTCCACCCAGTCAGTGTTGGGGGGCTATATATATATATATATATATATATATACACACACATATGGTCTGTTGGTGATTACTTGTTTTATTCTGCTGGGGATTTGCTGATGATTTTAGATCCTGGGGGGAAAAAAGATGGAATCTCAACTGTAACATAATCTATAAAAGGCAGCGTGGTGATGATTCTCAATCCAGACAGTCCTGCAATGGCTGAACTTCACCTTTCTCCAAATGTCACTGAAATCTGTTCACGAGCTTACAGACAGATAAAGAAACAACAAAAGAAAGAGACGAGAGAACCAAAACAAATCTTCTCAAGCTTCTGAGTGAAGATAAGAAAGAAAGAAGACTGACAATGAATGAAGATGATAAGAAGGCATGAGAGAGAAACAGACAGAGGGAAAGAAGAAAAACAGTAAAATATGTTGGTGGATGAAACAATGGGCATCAGACAGAGACATAAAGAAGTGCATACAAAGGAAAAAGAGGAGTTATGGAGTAAATTCAGAGGGTGCGGGGCGTCCCGGTATAAAAGATGTAATGTAGGAGTGGAAATAATTTAAAGGAAACACGGGCAGGAGATAAAGAACACAATGCAGAGGGTGCAGCATGTCAGACAGAGTCTGAATAAAGAAGGAGATGATGTGAAAAAACAGAAGAAACAGAACAAAAGAGGATAAAAAGGGAAAGAAAAGGGCGGTCTGACGATGAGGTGAACATGGAAGTTATGTCTTCACAGGCTCTGTTTGTTGGGGTTAAACAATTCATTTCTCATGTGATACCACATGTTGATTTAAAATGCTTTTAATTAAATCTGAAGTCATCCACAGACACCTCCACCCCCCCAGCAGGCAAATCGCACCGAGACATTTCTGTCTGTGCCGATGAGTCACGTATCTCTCACACTCTGTCACTCTGTGACCGCACCATCACTGTGGTGGTTCAAAAAATTATAAAACACATATCAGTTCAGAAGGTGTAATAGCATACACTGCTAATTGTATGTGTGTATGTTTGGCAACTAGTTGCTGCCTCTAATAAAAATTAATCATGACTTTACCACCACCACCACCACCACCCCATTGGTTTGTGGAGACCATATAGTGAAGCCTCAGTATAAGGATTTTATCTGCAGCCATCATGGGCTGGGTTGGTGAGCCTCCATAATCTTCAGCCTTTGGGAGTCTGGAGATAAAATTTTGGAAGCACAACTACTGCACACACAAGGTGGTACTGCCTTCATTGTGTGTGTTGTACTTGAGTGGAAAGTTGTACATCATGTATGACTAGTGAATGTAGTACCATGTAGTACTGGGGCTGGATGGTTATATGAAACAGTACAGAACAAAGCACCAGTGTAGAAGTCTCCATCTCCATGCCTGAAAAATTTCTGAATTAACTAATCAATTCAACACCGTGTAAGTAAGCTTGCCATATGCTGCCACATGTGTGATGTACTTACCTCTGTGTGAATATATCAGCAGTCTCTGGCTACTGGACTGCGTCCAGTTGGAAGATTTGGCATAACTTAATCTTTATTTTTGACAAAATATCATAAATTACAATATCGACTTAAAGCATTTTTAAACTGTATTATTGTGTTTAGACCTCGACAGCTCTTGGTGGATGTTAGGGAAACCTGTTGTTCCAGTTTACTGAGCAAGACCTTGAGATGTAATGAACTTATTTATACTTATTTATACAACCCTCATCTTTTTGCCAGTCCAGATATGAGCTCTGGACATATCCATCAACCCTCCACCCCAACCATCTACTGTCAACTAAATGCATTTAATAATTCACCAAACCAGTGATAACTGTGGAAAAAAATAATAGCTTGAACAACAATTATTCAGGAACATAATTTCTAAGAGAGAGATTTAAAAAAAGAGGCGTATCAAACCTTTAAAGTATCCACAGGCGAGCTGAGTGCAGTCTCTTAAATACCCTCAGGCGATGTCACCTGAGTCAGCATCTGTTGGCTCTGAAGTTTTAAAGCTGTGCAGAGTTTGAAAGAAGCGGACTGAAGAGACCTTTTGTAGTCTGCTGCTCGTGTGGGCTGGAGGTCAGAGGCTCCAGGTGATATTGGCAGCCACTCACATAAAACATAAGGGTTGAGTAATGTGTCATGTTTTATCAAGGAACAAGAAAAGAATTAAAAAAAAAAAAAAAACACTATCAGTGAGCAGGTCTGATCCTTCTTGAACTGGGTCACAATGTGATAAGAGCACAAAAGTGACAAATGACTCTTTTTTTGCCTCTAATTTCACTTGGTTAAATTAGCACCAAAATAAAAAAGGACCACAATGATGTGGAACATCGTTCCAAAATCATCAGTTAATGAGTAATTAAATCTGATAGGCCGTTTAATACAGAACACTATGAAAGGAGAACATTTTTCATGTGCTGCAGCCTGGTTACACATCCTTTCTTCTGCTCTTCTCTGTCCTCTGTTGATGCTCCAGATGTCAATAAAGTTGTGATCACAGTACTTAAGCATAGTGAGTATGAATTGAATGAATGGATTAACTTTTTTTATGAAGCAGAAGGTGAATTCAAATGCAATGTTTCAAACAGCTCTCCAAAACATCACTAAACACACAACCTGTTGCTCTGCAGTTTGGATGATCTTGTGTCTGCTGGCAGAAGGTAGCTACTGTGTTTTCCAGGGAGATTAAAAAAATGGAAAAAAAAGAGAGGACAGAGATTATTTTTAAATAGAAGGACTGTTTAGCTGGTGACATTTGCTAAATCTCCTTCTTCCAAATCTCATTTAACGTCCGGTTACATACTAACCAAGGTCTTCCTCAGAAACCCAGCTGTAATTTGGACTTTTTCTCTGTCCCAGCAGCTAAGATGCTGCTTAGATGATATTTGTTCATAAATGCAACCCATCATCAGCCGACCTTGCAGATTAGCAGTTTGACATTTAAAGATTCATCCATTTTTGTCTCCTTCATCTCTGTTCTTCTTATCTGCTATTTCTGCAGAAATGCATACAGTTCTACAATTCACAAACTTTCAAGCTGTTTCACTGCTTGACTTTAATTCTGTTCTGTTGGAAAAAATAAACGCAGACCTAAGTTTGCTGTTGATGATCTGAATATTTCACAGCTCTGCAGTTTTAATGGAAACGCATTAACCCAACAGAAGGGACCCCACAAAAATAGAAATGAAATGTCTTAACATTTCTAAAACACAGCAGGCTCTGATTATCGGGATAATTATTTGGAACCATTTAAGACATATGTGTGTGTATATGTAGATAATATATAGTTTTGGTTTTGACTGCTGCAGTCACCTCTAACTGAAAGATGCCCACTCGTCTGCAAAACACTAAAGAACTCCTCAAACCGTTCACAGTCGATACCGGATGTGCTAGTTGTTTAATTGAATTAAGATTCTAATTGATGCCTAGTGACAGTTGTCCTAAATGTTATAGCCCCAACATTGATTTTGAAAAATGCCATAACTCTAGGCCTTAAATTTTTGGTAAGCTTATTATTGTGAGTTATTTTGAAGGCGAAAGAATGCAATAGTAAATAGAAACAGCGGAAATGAGCTTCCGCCAAAGGGTGGCTGGCCCCTCCCTTAGAGACAGGGGAATGATTGCAGTCATTCAGGAGGGGCTCAGAGTAGAGCCATTTCTCCTCCACATCGAAAAGAGCCAGCTGAGGTGGTTCAGACATCTGACTAGGATGCCTCCTGGGCACCTCCTGGGTGAGGTGTTCCAGGGGTGTCTTACCGGGAGGAGGCCCCGGGGCAGACCCAGGACACGCCGGAGAGAGTATATCTCTCGGCTGGTCTGGGAATGCCTCGGTATTCCCGAGGTGAACTGGAGGAGGTGGCTGGGAGGGAGGCTTGGGTTTCTTTGCTTAGGCTGCTGCCCTGTGACCCGGCCCCAGATAAGTGGAAGAAATTGTTCTTTGTTATCATTTTAGATTCTAACCTTTAGTGAGATGGGTGTCACGAATTGTAGAACAGCATGCATTGTTCATAATGCACGGCACAATCCGCCACACTTTTCAGTGAATTTATTCATTCTTCAGATGTTAATTTGTCATATTTTAATGATACATAAGCATCTTTTGTAGTAACACGTTTTCAAATTTAACAGTTTATTTTACGTGTTTTTTTCTTCTTCTTTGTTTTCTGTTTGGTGTATAACGTGGGATGGTCACAGTCAACGATGTCAGGTTGTCACACAGTTAAGAAGCATGTAAATTATGATTCAATATTATTTTATATTTAAATGCTTTTGCATATTTTAAACAAATTTTAATTGAGAACCAAACTCACTTCACACATCAGTGGCTTCCTTTTGATTATAATACAGTTAATTTGGAAAAGAAAGAGCTTTCACATTCCTCCCTGGAAAAAAAAATAGTAAACTCTTAAATGCTTAACGCTGAGGCTCATGAGAGGAAAGTGCCAGTGAGGTCAGCTTCATAAAGGGCTCATGTGAAGCATCAGTAAAACTCTTTGTGTTCTCAGCTGCTGCCTCTCAGGACGGGCGCGTCATCTCGAGGGGCTCATTTTCCCCCAATGTCACTCTATAATATTTTGGGGATCATTTCCATCTGAGCACTTCAGCTAACAGCCAGCAATGACTCATCTAATGATTACAGATGACAAAATCAGACCTGAAATATTTTCCATAATCAGTTTTTCTTGTTTTCTGCACTTCTGTTATTGAATTAAAACAGTTTGTGTTGAGAAGCACAAACTATAGTGCTGTCATATTGTTTGTGCAGCCTCTGATGATGCCAGCCAGGAAATATAGATATGAATCAGAGGTAATGCTAAGATACGTCCACGTGGCCTTGAATGCGTGGAAGTTGTCACTGGACGCATTTTGGAACTAGAAATTCACCCCAGAAAACATCCAATAAATTGTAAGTGGACATGTGCTAGACACGTTTTCACCCTTCTGAAACCACAAAACATCCGCTCCATTCTAAACACGTGGATTTTTCCTGGGCTTAAACCTCCACCTCGGAAAACAACTCGTCCCTCAGCTGACAACAGCAGTCATATAAAATGTAGTGAATTATAATATCCGGTCAGCTTCTACCCGCTGGATAAACCCAAACCTCGATTCCAGGAAGTAGTTTGTGTACATAGGTATGTAACCATAGTACTGTATCAGGATTTCTGGCCTGGAAGTGAAGTTGCTTCCATGTTGGGTTTGACTGTAGTAAACGAGACGGTCACAGACTTTTAGCCTTCAGATTTCAGCCAAAATGGCCACAAAATCAAGATTTGAACACCTTCCGTAGGCCCCTCTGTAGCCTGTGGCTTAAAATCGAAGAATGGAAAAAAATCCATAGCACTACCGCTGTGAATGAAATGTAAAAATGGTGAAGAAAAAGAGAGAGAACATGGAAACATCCCCGATCAGGACCAGACATGCACAGAGCTGTAGTCTCCTTTGAAAACAGAAAAAGACGAGATGTTGCAAAAACTCTGTCAGGAACTTGGAGCGAAATGAATCAGATCTGGAGTAATAATTAATAGAGCAGGTGTTCAAATTCCCTTGCATGCTGGAATTTCTGTATTGGGAAATGTACATAAACACGCAAGCGGATATAGGAAAGATTCAGAAATGTGGAAAGACTAGAGTCTAGTGTTCATGTCTAATTGGTCTCATAGAGAGAGACTCTGATCTGACCCACCTATTTTTAGAGAGCATTGCTGGCTTTTGAGTGCACATGCAAATGAGGCTGTTGTGTGTGGACCCCTACAGAGAGGAAATTCATTCACCCGCTAGGTGACTGAGTATTAATGGCCTGGTCAGGCAATATCTTCTCTTCTGAGGTGGAAAATTGAGATGAGGATATGATTTCTGAACCTTTTGGCCCCAGATATGAGCAAGGATGCTGGAAAACTGTTAGCATGCCACTCTGCCCATTTTCCTGGAAACAAGCCATCAGTCAGAGGCCTGTGCTGAATGTGGATGTAATTTGGTATGGTAAATTAGTTCTCTGAGGCAAAATGCCTACAGTCAAAGAACAGAACTACATTTTTCTTCTGATTTTTTCTCAGAATAATCTTAAAACTACAGTCAGTTATATTTTTGAGGGTTTTTAATAGAAAAAAAAAGGATATTGTACTCAAATAGATTTATATCTAACTGAACTGAAACATTCTCATAGACTTAGAATTAACCCATTAAAAAAACACTGGAGTTGGTGCCTGTTTGTGGAAGCTGCCATATTCCCCCATCATATTTGAATACAGTGGCTGGGAAGGACATCTCCATTCTGACTAATCATGTTTTACATATGTGGATAGAGACTGGCCACATACGTAGCACACCAAAGGTGGAAGACAAGTCGTAGGTGTTAGCCATGGAAACCCATTCCATGAAGCTCTCTGTTCTGCATGCCTAGGTTCTTGGTTTATACACCTGTGGCGATGGAAGTGACTGGAACATCTGAATTCAATGATTTGGATGGCTGAGGGAAGATTTTTGGCAATATAATGTACTTGTCATGGATTGTCTTTTAATCATCTCATCAAGCAGGTGTGAGGGTCTCTAACTAGAGCAGGCAGCCCACAGTCACGTCCATCTCTAACACCATGACCACACACACACACACACACACACACACAGAGCTTCTTAATGTTACAGTTCCACTGAAAAATTGCAGAATTCTCAGACATCAGCTGAAACAGAGAAACACACCTGCACATTTGTTCCATTAGGTTTATGATTTTGTTGATTTTCGATTTTGTGTTCATTTCCGGAGTTTCCCTCTTTTCTTGTTCGTGTCTGTGTTTTAGCTGTTTCGTGTTTGGTTTTAGTTTGTTGTTTTTTTAGTCACTTTTCTTGCATGTCTTTGTCTTTTTCCATTTTGTTTCTTGTGTATTCATAGTCCTGTGCACCTTTTGTCTGTCTGCCCTGTTGCTCACCTGTTTATCAAAATTGACCTGGACCATACTGTGAAGTCACAAAATATAAATATGTAAGGGCTAAAGCTGAGTTTACAGAACTTTAGTTCATACAGCTGTAGTTTGGTAAATGAATTTAGGTAGGAGAGGGAAAAAGCTCGTGTAACTGTTGAAGGCATGTGATCACTTCCTGGTGCTTACAAGTGTTAACTCTAAGTATGAAAACTGGAAATAGCACCTGTACAGAATCTTGGAGTTTTGGCCAGTACAACATGCACTTTGATATGCTTATTCACATCCAGGGAGCAAAATAATATCATTATAATAATATTCTGATAGAAGATAAAATATTTAAGTTTATTTAGGGAGGTTGGAGGTGTCATGTTGGTCAGCCCGGAGAAGCAGGAAGGCACTGGTTAGGTTCAGGCATGTAAGGCTTTGATCAGAGTTAAATTCACAACACAGAACCCTGCAATTTGTAAAGTAATGAGTTGCTATTGAGAGACCCATCTCACAATTATACCCAGTACATCGAGCTCTGCTTATAAACTGCACATTATTCGTAAACGAGCAACACCAGCATCTGTAACAAAACAACACCGATTGACGTCCTGGGATCAGTAAGTGCTAAACGTACTCACCATATATAGGGATTTTCTATTCTACAGCTTTTATTTACCCATTCATACACATTCATACTCTGCTTTTAAGCACTGTTTACTTATCACACATATGCATAAATCAATATATGCATCTAGAGTAATTTGGGAATCAATATCCTGCCCCGGGAACACTTCAGTGACGAGCCTGGTATCAAATCCTGATCCTCCGATTACTAAACAACCCACTCTGGTTTTGGACAGTTAGTCTTAAGCTGAAGGTTCACCTCCACTGTGGATTTGAAGACACAGTGACTAGAGAAGAATCTCTTTCTGTACTTAAATGTTGGAACACCCAGTTGGCAGACACAAGCAGGCCTAATCTAGGCTACTTTCAGCTCTTAGGATTCAGTACTACAACTGTGGACTGGTCCAAATCGGAATGATTCAGCAACTCTCTTGGAAGATGGGTATGTCCAGTATATGTGGATAACAGCAAGCCATAACAACTACCTGAGAACTCTGATATACTGGTTTTGTTTTCGGGCCATAATTTTTAAGTCTGAAAGTGAGTCTGTTTTAGCAGTGTGTGTTAACACAGCCTCACTGCGCTGTCTGTCCAGACTCAGGCTGGCATGGCCTCGTCTCTGCCTGAGCTGGAGGCTTCGGTGCTGAGGGGACACAGCTGGCAGGAGCCTGGAGGGCCTGCAGGGCTGCTGGTGGATGTGAGGTCTGTGTTTACCCTGATGGTTATAGACTTGTTTTCATGCAGGCATCAGTTTTCACTCTGTACCTCCTCGCTTTTTTTTAACACTTCTTCTCCAGCACTGTCTGACCTTGTCTTTTCGTCTAATTCCTCTCAGACAGTTTTGCTCAGCACGGGCTTAAAAGCTGGATTACAAAAAAAGCCCTTGAGTCACTGAGTGTGAAACTTAAAAACTTGCTTTCAGAGTATGTTCTGTGCTTCTTCATCCTCTGGAAGGGGGTTTAATTTCCCCCCGCTTCTTGGCTTGAGGGCCTTTTTGTAATCCAACTTTTAGAAAGGGAACGCGCCATGTTTTCACTCAGCATTTACACCGAGTCTGCGTTTTCATAATGAATTAAACTACAGGCTGTCACATGTTAACACCCACCCTCGTGCCACTTGGTATTCTCTCGTGGTATTAGCTTTTTTTTTTGCTGTGATTTTCTCCACAGTTACTGTGTCATTTTACCACTGAACTCTAAAAAACATGCATTTTTCATCAGTGAAAATCAGGTTTTCTATGGTTTTCTGTGTTAAATCAGTTGCTCTTTCCATGATGGCTCTCATCAAATTGTACCACGAGTGTGAGAGGAAGGTTTAGTGGTTTGATTCTATGAATAGGCAATTACATGTACATTTCTGTTCTTAGAATGGAGACAGCAAACCGAGTTTGATCCACGTTCTCAGAATCTAAATTTAACACGGGAACACTAGAACAGGGTGATTCATCGGCCTTGTCTTCTATTTTGATAGAGGGAGGACAGGAAAACAGGAAGTGGGGGTCTGACATTTTGCTCATGTTGACTTGAGTTCAGCCTCTTTGCCGGCAGGGATCGGAGTTGGGAGTGAGGGAGGACATTTCTGCTCTGTAGTCAGTGTGGTTCTGCTCAGCTGGGGTTAACTTCCATCCCTGACAGTCTGGATGTCCCTCAAAGCTATGCTGCTACATCTGCTGTTATACTGCTGCATCTGTTTGAACTCAATGATGAAACTAGAAAGTTGCAATTCCTGGCAAAATTGCAGTGTGATTCCTGAAAGCTGTGATTCAGTGTGGCTGCTGAAGCCCAAAGCAACAATAAAACATTTATAGAATTGTAGTTCTGTAATTGACCATGTGGTGGCGAGTGATGGGGCATTGTTATTCTTGACATTTTAAAAATGGACTGAAGTTCAAGCCTTTAGTGTATTTGAGTAATATTATAGAGCCCCCTAGTGGCACACCTGGCCAAAAGTCGGCAGGTTTGTTCGTAGTCTCAGTCTATGCAATTGAGCCAGATCTGGTTCCAAGTAGTTGAGGTATTCAAGAGTTATAGCAGTTTGATTGGATTCGTCCAAGTTTGCACAAAACAATACATAAATCTAATATATAATCAATGTTTGAAGTTTTCCACTATAATATATGTACTAAGTTTGGCAAAGACTGAAACACACACGCAGAACAGGAAGTCTAAATTTAAAACAAAAAAATGGTAATAATGTGTCTCATTCCAGTCTTTTCAGCATCATTGTCTGAATTCATACCAACCATATTTAGCTTATATGTCAGTGCATTCTTTCTTTATATGCAGCATCAAGGCCACTCACATTTCTTACATCTTTTCTGTTTTTTTTTCACTATTTTAGCATGCGGCTAGGGTCAGTGTCACTACTGGTAGGCCATACCTGGACCCTGCAGAGGTTGCACAGGTAGTCCAACTCCTCCAGGATGGCGCATAAATATGTGCCATCGCCAGAAGGTTTGCTGTGTCATTTTGGTCATTTTGTAGCACTGCCAGAGCTACAAAATGACCTCCAGCAGCCACTGGTGTGAATGTCTCTGACCAAACAATCAGAAACAGACTTCATGAGGGTGGCCTGAGGGCCTGACGTCCTCTAGTGGGGCCCTGTGCTCACTGCCCGGCACCATGGAGCCTAATTGGTATTTGCCACAGAATACCAGAATTGGCAGGTCCAACACTGGTGCCCTGTGCTTTTCACAGATGAGAGCAGGTTCACCTTGAGTACACGTGTCAGATGTGAAAGGGTTTGGAGAAACCATGGAGAACATTATGCTGCCTGTAACGTCATTCAGCATGACCAGTGTGATGGTGAGTCAGTGATAGTCTGGGGAGGCATATTCATGGAGTGATGTCGAGACTTCTACAGGCTAGGCAACAGCACCTTGACTGCCATTAGGCATCAGGATAAAATCCTTGGACCCACTGTCAGACCCTGCACTGGTGTAGTGGGTCTTGGGTTCCTCCTGGCCTCCCCCACACTCGTCTGACCTAAATCCAATAGAACGCCTCTGGGACATCTTCAGGTTGCACCTCAGACTGTCCAGGAGCTCAGTGTTTCCCTGGTCCAGATATGGGAGGAGATTCCACAGGACACCATCCTTCGACTCATCAGGAGCATGTCACAAACACATAGACCACCATTTTGAGCTGCTGCAGTGAAATTTGAGCAAAACAAACTAGCCTGCTGGATTTTTTCTTTTTTTCACTTAAATTTTCAGGGTGTCTTTGAATTCAACCTCTGTAGGTTGATAATTTTCCTTTCCATCAAATCATGTGGCATCCTTTCATTCCTAACACATCACCCAGTCCATATCACCGTAGATATCCAACAGGATCTTTTTTCACTGATGTGTTTTCAAAGTGTTCCTTTATTTATTTATTTATTTTCTGAGCAGTGTACATATAAAGATTGCTATGAAATTTTAGTTTTCTATATCAAATACTTTTCTAGACATTTTAAAGGCCCATCCACCCACTTTCAGGCTTTTTTTTTCCTCTTTTTTTTTGGAGATTGAAATCTGAGGCAATATTTGAACATTAATATCTCAACAACTATAAATGAGAAAAGCCTGAAATTTTCACTGGCCTCTCTTAAAATCAATTTGAATCATGATCTGTAATTTGGGACTGAGACAACAAAACATGTTTGAGTATTGGCTAGTTAAAATTTATCCATTCATTTTCTTCCACTTATCCTTTTTTAGGGTCGCGGGGGGCATAGGGTGAGAGACAGGGTACACCATGTGCAGGTCACCAGCCTGTCACAGGGCTAGCACAGATTAACCCAACCCCACTAACTGGACTGTGGGAGGAAACCGGAGTACCCTGAGGAAACCCACATAGACACGGGGAGAACATGCAAACTCCACACAGAAAGGCCCCGGCCAGACGGTGGATTCGAGCCCACGACCTTCTTGCTGTGACGCAACAGTGCTAACCACAGTGCCATCGTCCTGCCTCTGGAAAAATATTCAACCAGTCCTGTCCCATGTTTGAACTCAGAATAATCAAATATTCACTTTTGCAAAACACAACTGGTGACAATATCCAAATTGTATTCTATTTGTATTTCACAATAATATTTAAAAAAAAAAAAAAAAAACATGTAGAATGAGTTGTTATTTACATTCAAATTTCAAGCTGGATTGAGCAACTATGACATGTTGTACCAGGAAAAAAAAAAGAGGTAGATAGTCTAATCCAAAACATGACAGCAGATCAGTCACAGAAATCTACTTCATACCTAATTCATCAACACCAAAATAAGGTTGAAAAGCATCCGGCTAATATCAGTGTTCAGCCTGGGTGACTTATCACCTACTGAGCTGCGTCTCATTAAACAGCATGTATATGTACCTGCACGTGTCACTCAGGTCCACTTAGCTCCTCCCGTGCTGCAATTCCTGTTTTTATGCGGCATGAACCTAATTTTCTGCTGGCTTTAATTCCTGTTTAGCATTTAGACACATAAGCAGGTAACCACCTTTGCTTCTTAAAGTCTCAGATCAAGAGTGTGTGTGACCTGTATATGTCACAGCTTTAGTTTCAATGGAGGATCCAGTCTATGGTGGTGTTTGGGAAGTTATGTGTAGTTTTTCTTTTTCTTCTCTGCTCACTTTCTTCCCTCAAAATGTAGCGGTCAAAAATGAAATCCAACCAATTGCAAAACACACCTGCCACAGAGATGCAATTTTTTTCTGATCTGGTAATAAAATATTGCACAACTTGTTGAATTTAAAGCAGAAACACCTCCAAGAATGCCATCTTTTTCTCACTTTTTCTCTGTCCATCCATGACTAACCTCTTGACCTCCCCTGCTTTCCTCTATCTCTCTATTTACATCACTGCATCTCAACTGGAAGACACAGGGGGAGGGGCTGGTAGCGAGTCGTAATCCCTCAACATCTTCGCTCGGCTCTGTTATTTAAATCAGCTGTATGCCCAGAGGCTCTGTCTGTCTGTTTCTGTTTCGTTCGCCAGCTCTTAATCCCTCGTTCTCCCTATTTTGCTCACTTGCACTTTGAAGTTCAAGTTTTATTTGTCCCAGTGGGCAGCTGGTCGAGCAGCAGCTATTAAACGCAGCCTTGCATGAAACTAGTGAAAACCGCCGTAGCTTAGCTCTGCTCGCATGCTTGAGTACTGTGAGCATCTTCGCAATTAAACTTCATGTATGGATGCACTTCTAGAAACTTCCACAATGAGCTTTACATGCTGTGGCAAAAAAGACAAGAGGCACAGTAGTGCATTTTTTAAATTCATTTATTATTATTATTATTTATTTATTTTTGTTTTTGCAGAAGGAAGTTCATAAAACCAGTTTTTCATTAGTGCGATATTTTAGCTTTTTTCTTTCTGTAATGAAGGAAGTCATTCACTTTTTAGCCTGCAGTAACTGAAAAAAATATCTTGATTATATTCACAGGATTATGGTAAAATGGACACATTATAAAACTATAACCTTTTTATGCTGTATACACTTTCCTTGTGAACTGAATTTTAGCTCTGCAGATATTTCCTGAGTCATTTTTACACTCCACTGATTAGAACAGGCACATTTTCTGAAAAGCTTTGATGGTTGAGGGGCATGCTGGGAAATATATTACTTGTGCTTCCTGACCTTGGGTTTTGTCATTTGTGCAAAATGCCCGCGAACCTTTTGCAAACCATCTGCAAAAAAGAAGTCCAAACTGTTATCAGAGAATCTGCAGGTTACTTTCAGAGTTCATGCGTGTGCGGTCAGAAAGCACCACGCCAATCTGCGTGAGAGGCCTGCCAAGAAAAAGAAGGTTAGACAATGAACATACAGTATAAACAAAGAGCAAGCTTTTCGCAGTTCAGTCACTTCAGTTCACGATTTTTGCATCACACTGAAGAGAGCTTGAAGATGATGTGAGGCAATCTGCTGAAGTGAAAGGGAGCCTTTTGCCAGGATAATGATCCTAAGCACATTAACAGCTTCACCAAGGAATGATTTAAAAAGAAGAATCGAAGGGTTATAGAATATGGTGAGCAAGGCCTCGGTTTGAATCCCACTGAAATGTTGTGGGTGGATTTAAAACAGGCAGCACATGTAAGAACTCAACTCAGATATCTTCCAGTTAAAAGAAGAGTGGTGAAAAGTTTCATCAAACAGGCAACCGGAGGAAAATTATGAAAAATGTTTTGTTTTTTTGCTTAAACCTCAGATGCTATGGGTGTACCTGTTTTTTTCAAAGAATAATATTATAGAAGAATAAAAGATTTAAAAGGCAAATTTCCCACATCGTATTGTTAGAGTATGTCAGTTTTATTCATACCCGCTCTTTCAAAGAGGCTACAGTGTAAAAAAAAAAACACATCAGTTTCCGTATGATGTTTTTGTTATCAACGAATGAGCAAATTTTCATCCACAACAGCAGTTTTCAATCACCTGTCTGCAGGTTTTCATTCCAGCCAATCAGAGGGCTGACTGATTGCTCTGCCCCCTTCAGGGTCGAAAATACTCCTGGTTGACATTAGTGAACACATTAGTGACATTAGCTATCTCGCCCTCCCTCACTCCACCTTTCTGTATCTCTTTCTCCATCTCCATCTCCACCTCACACACACACACACGCACACACACACACAAACATACACACATCAATGAAGCTCCAAATTCTCCTCCTCTGGCAGAGAATTTCCACTATCTCTCTTTCACAGTGCACCCTTCTGATGGTTTTGTGTACCTGGACAGCAGCTCCACTCATCCGCTTCCTGCTCCGTCTGATTGGCTCTACACCTCAGCTCGAATGGATAGGGTGGCAGCACTGATTTGTCCACAGCTGCTTTTTCAAAGGCAAGGCACAGCTGAAATTGTGCTCTTTCTTCAGGACATTTTGAAGTAGACACTCTATGTTGTGAGGGGAAAAAAACCTCAACAAACAGGGTATGAAAACAAATCAGAATTAGGTGCAGTCTTGTGATTTACGCCACCATCAGCCTTCCTCCCTCCTTACGTGGGCTTTCTTGCTGTTTCAACCATTTGCTCCCAGTCCCAAGACACATGTGGCTTTAAGAAAATGGGAATATTAGAAGCCCTGGAAATGAGAGGGGCTGAAACTATGGGAAGAAGGTTAGCCAGCTGAGGTAGTGCAATGATCTGGGTGATGTCCTACTGGGAAACCTGCGGTCCTGCATTCATGTAGATGCTACTATGATGTTTACCACCTACCTAAACATTGCTGCAGACTATTCCCTGATGGCAGTTGCCTCTTTCAGAAGGATAAAACTCCTTGCCAACAATTCAGACCTTGTTCAGGATTTCCCCTTCTCAGTCTGAGTGAGTTTCTGTTGTATTCCCTGGAAGAAAAAGTCCTATTAATGGAGGCCCCACATTGCAATTACCAGGACTTAAAAGATCTGCTGCTAACATCTTAGTAATAACACAGGACACCTTCAAAGGTGAGTTTAGCCCCGGCCTTGATGGATCTAAACAGCTTTAGACCCATCAACGTTTTAAAATTATCTTCGGCTTTTCAGCTCAAATCATCTTATTTCACACTGTCAGACTGAATCATGTACAGCATGCTTTATTTCCAGCATGTTTCAGTTGAAATTTTTATAATTTAAACCAAAGTCTTCGTGTTTTCATGGCTGCATTACTCCACCTTACTAAAAATCATCTTGATATCTCCTGACATGTTTGAGACGCTGGGATCTCCACTAGAATATGAAACACTGTTCTGGCCAGAGTCTGGCTGCACAGCATGAATTTGTAATTACCCGGCAACAGGCTGCTGCTTGTTAAGAGGTTGAAAATGTAGCTCATCACTAAAGTTTCCAAGGTAAAGTTTTTACATTTGATTTTCCTTCACTGGTCTTTGTAAATGTCCCTGCTGCGCTGCAGCTTCTATCTTTTCTTTGCTTTATCTCTTTCTCTTTTTCCTCTCCTACCATCTTTTAATCTCGCATTAACAAACACACACAGTTGCTTTGTGGCATGCTGAGTGTCCCGGTGTCATTAGTGATGTTAGCAGGGCTCTAATCATCGCTTTTGTTTACCCATCAGCCAGATGGCTGCTGCTCTGCTGACTGGCAATCACACACAATGACAAACTCTCTTTCTTTCTCTCTCTATCTAATCTTTTCTCTTTCACACTAACCCAAACTTTTTCAGTTTTGACTCTCTCTCTCCTTTTTTTCTTCTAGTCCACTCTCAGTCTCTGCTCTGTGACCTTTAACCTTTTCCACCGTATCAGGATTGTATATTTTCTGCCAGTCACAGTCCTGACAAGAAATATGATGTGAAAAAAAACCACAGTTTCTGGGCTAAGTGGCATACACTGTCATCATCTGGCTACCAGGATGTGACAGAGAATTAGGGCCGCAGTCTGAGGTGGGCCAAATCAAAGCATGGTTTTCTTCAACACAAACAGTCCCTTCATAAAGTTTGTGCATGAGAGGCAGAGCCGAATGGAAGAGTTGAGCCAGCAGGGGAGTTTGGAGAGGAGGCAGTCGTGTTGAGGCATGGTACAAAGCAACTGTGCCGAGGTACTTGTTGGAATCTGTGAATAAAATGTAAAATAAAACAATCTACTTTGCAATGTCAATGCTTCGAAGACATTGACCAGGTGTGCAACCACTCACTGGCCACTCAAAGTTGATGCAGCAACTTTGCTGCATCGAGACGGTGATATAACAGCAGTGAAACAGAGATGGTCTGCTATTCAATGGGCAAGTTGGCAGTTACATAGAATATTTTGTTTGCATTAGTGCAGTAAATAACTGTGACAAATCAGCAAAAATCACAAATACACACATTACAACCAGTTGCCAACAAGCTGAGTCGAGTCTCCTGTTGCAAATAAAATAAGCTGCTTGCACAGACTGAGTCAGGTTGATTGAATTCAATTTGCTAGCAATGTCTGTATTCATAAATTTGAATATTTGCAAACTTCACCCAGTCTGTCTGATTGCAGTCAGTCAGACCGCAAACTGCAATAGGAGAACTGTGATCGAAAGTGGTCCCCTAGAGATTGAGGGAGTTGTGCTCTCAACCTCTGGGTGACCAGTTGGTCACTAATTAGCTGCAGTTTTACATCAAATGTAAAAAAAAAATTCAATGCAGTCATCAGGTGACTATCGATTTTTCCTAGTCTCAAGGAGGTTGCTAGCCTTCCTCCAGTGTGACTGAACCACAACACATAATGTTAATTTTTCAATTATGGTCAAAAGGAAAGATATTGCAGCATAGTATTTGTAATGGAGTTTTTAGTGTTAACCCCTGTATTTAGAGAGGTCTCACTCTGTGCCGAAGCTGGAGCAAAGGCTAGTCTCAGGGGGAGCTTTTTCTCACGGTGCTCGATGTTTTGGCTCTACTCTGGGCCACAAGGACAGCCAAGCTAGGTGCAGATAGTGCATCGACATTTCTTATCTAGAGAGTTGAGGTAGGAGTGGGTTTATCAAACTCAACATTCAATGTCCACGCCTTCCATTCTCCTTAATATCAAGTACCATCAGCATTTCCTCAATGGTTATTTTGACACAAGGACAAACCTAGGTTTGTTATAAATTTCATAACAGGCTGGGCCTGCCTTGCCATTGACATGATGGACAAATCGCTACATTATGGACTTGCTGCATTCCTCGGTTTTTCGGTCAAATCATCACTCGCTGGTTGTGTCTGTCTTTAAAACGCTAAGATGGCATCAACAGAAATTCTCAGCCAGCCAGAGGGTAACGTCACAGTGGCTACATCCATCTTTTGTGTCCTTTTTGTGTGTGTGTGTGTGTGTGTGTGTGTGTGTGTGTGTGTGTGTGTGTGTGTAGGTGTGTGTGTGTGTGTGTGTGTGTGTGTGTGTGCGGTATTTAGAGGACATGTTGAGCTCTCCTCACAATGGCCCCCTGCAGAGGAAGCTTCCTGCTGTTTAGCACTGAGCTGCACACACAAACACCATGCAGTGAGACAAGGACAGATGGACACACACATGTGCGCGCGCGCGCACACACACACTAATATGAATAAAACAAATAAACAGGGGACAGATTGTGATGAGTCCAGGACCTCAGTGGTAGTGATGATGATGACGATGATGAGTAACCGCCTGCATCTGATCAACAACACCTTTTACTCACTGCTTTCAGACCCCCTGTGGTTCAGAGAAATCTAAAGGAATTTCTAATGTTGTGCAGTCCCTTTCAGTCAGTGCAGTTCACATATCAGTAAATGGATTTGTGGTATTTCAAAAAGTTTAAAAGAGGGCATTCAGCAGACAGTCTGGTTAACCACAAGCACCACCTGATGCAACCATTTTTCTGAATTCACACTAACTCCTCTCCGCTGCCATCTGTAATAATGCCCGTCAAAGTTTCCTGACAGCTGGGAGCGCTGCCTCCTTTAAACTGTCTGCTTTTTATTGGATTTCTGCTTCATCTGGTCTCTCTTCCTCCTCAGCGTCCAGCAGCCCATCCCACTCTCTGGATGAACTGAGCAGATCTGCAGGACCAGCTTCCTGCTCTCTTCTCCTCGCTCCGTTTTCAATTTGCAGTCACTCTCACTTCACTGATTTCAATCCCGCAGACATTCGTTCGCTGTCGGTCTGCCGTGTTAAAAACATGTAAAATGCACGTGTGAATTCCAGCTGCAATAACTGCAAGTCTTTGGTCATTAAGCAAATTTGGCTGATATATACTCACCTTGACTCTCCTCCCTGAAACGATAGTCAAACCAGCATGTGTTGACTTACGGTAATGCATGTGAGAGGTTTGTCAGTGGTGCATGGGGTGATTTTCTGCTCTGCAGTAATTATATACTTGGGATCCATGTGCTTTTTAAGGAAATCAGTGCATCCACATGGATAAACTGCAGTGAACATCTGCTCTTTCTAACACTTTATTTAGCTAATCACAAATTATATGTGTATATTGAGAAGAAGGGACATTGTCTGGCCAAAAGTAGGTTTATGTGATTATTAAACCTCAAACACTGAACAAAAGCACGGGGCCACCTGCACATTACAGCAAAAGGAGCTGCTCGGCCACGAAGCTCCCGGTGCAGGTTCTCTGCTGATGTTAATGCCAGAGGAGGTTTGAAGCTCTGCACTATGCACTTGAGCACTTGGAGTATTATTATTCCTCACATTCTTCTTCGTTGTGGAAAAAATGGGCACCTATATTACCCACAATGCAAGTAGACAACCTATACTGGGCTGTAATTTACTAGTATCTGAATCCAGGATCTGGCCAGAGATGAAGAGCTTTTTGTCCATCTTCCTCTTCCATTTTTTTCTTGCTGCCATCATGTGTTTTCTAGTAGATAACCCTTTTTTTTTTTCCTTTCCCATTTTTTTCCACTGTTTTCTTGTTTTTTTCCTACGTGTTTTTTGGGAGGGTCCCAACCATTATTTTCCCATCATTTAGAATGTATTTCATAACTCACACTTTCAGTATTGATTTCAATGCCCTGAATGTGTTTTTCAGCCTAATTTCAGCAGCCTGAGTACACGTTTATTACATTTATCATTTCAATCTTTTCACACCACATAAAGCCGCTTTCATTCGAGCGGATGTTCCTGCTGTTCTGTGAGGGTCTGCAAGTTGAATGGAGGCTTATTTTTAAAGCCCCCCACCCACCACTATTCATTTATCAACCCAGCATCTTGTCAGTCAGATAATGAGCTGAGCTGCTGAACATGACCCTCCACTCCCTCGTGCCCGTCCTTTCACAGCATTCAAGGGCATCTCCAGCATGAACACACAGACAGCCAGATGATGTTTTCTCACAGTTTACATTTAAACTCACATGTTCATGAAGAGTGCACGAGTAAGAGATTATTTCTACAAGATAAAATCCCATTTACACCTTATAAACGTGCGGTTTTGATTTAAAATGACCTACAGAGGGTTTGGAAGTCCGTATTCATACATTTAAATCTCTCTAATACCAGCTTGTCTGCAGTTTGGTCCCATGATTTGTGCTATAAGAATAATCTAACACCACATTTAGCTTTTCTGCACTTATTTTGTAAGATTAAAACTATCGCAGCATTTAAAACAAGAGTTCATCTGAGCAAACTGTGGAAAGTGGACAGTGACATTATTAGATCATAAAATAGATTTCACAAACAGTTGCACATGCAGTAAAGCCGCATGGCTGATATATCGTGTTTGTGCCAGTCTGATAATGTCATGTGGTTCTGGATTCTACCACCTCCTTACAAATTCTGCTCGAGGAACACACACACACCACCCCCCAGGTGTCAGTATTGTCAGATATTTGCATTAAAAATGCTCCAAAAGAGGCCCAGTCAGTGACTTTACCTGGCTGACGTGAAGCTCAGAGACAGCATAGCACACTCTAAAGGGGTGTCCACACAGAAAGAGACTTCATTATTGTAATGACCAGAGAATATGGCATGTCTGTAGCAAGGGCAAAATAACCATTAGGTGCCAAGTTAAGCTTTTCTCAATTTTTGTGAAGGGAGAAACTATACAGACCAAAACCATTATTTCTGCTGTAAAGTTGGACATCTTATCATAGGAGTCTATGGGGACTGACTCATTTTTGAAGCCAGCTTCAAGTAGCCATTTCAGGAATTGCAGTCTTTGGGACTCCCATCTGGCTTCATTTTTCAGCCCTTTAAGTTCGAGTCCCCTCGAAAGCCTTTCCATTTGTTGCTGTTAGTAATAAAGCAACAACAACAAAAGTAGTTCATGCAGATGCAGCACAAGTGCCTTTAATGTTCATTCAGTTAATAGAAACTAAAATCCTTTGTTGGATAAACTTAGGGAACGTAGTGAACTTGAAGCTCATGAGTTTTCTCACGTTTTTATTTATTTTTACAGTGTAGTCTTCATTATATAGCACTCACATACCTGAGGGCTCTGCAGCAGTCTGTCACAGAGTAATGTGTGTTGATGCCTGGAATAGAAACTTTGCATTTAAAGTATCTGCCACACTCGGGGCAGATTGATTGACGTACTTTGGGCCGCCCAGCCTGCACACAGCTACACTTCACACAAACAAAGTACACAAACATGATTTCCAATCCAGTTTTCCTCCAAGCAGTGGCAGTGAATAGTAGAGCATGAAAAGTTTCTCAAACACACACACACGTTTTTTTTTTTTCATCCCAAACAGGTAATAGCATCATTTTTCACAGCAGAGCTGGCGTCCCTGGCTTGTATGGCCCTCATTAATCTCCCTAATGGAGAAGTAAGTGATCGGAAATACAGGCTTTAATCACGTTTCCTCTCCTTCCTTGTTCTGGGGTTGAAGGCTTTTAGCTCAACACTCAGACACTCTTCACTTGTCTGTCTTGTTATTTTTACGCCTCTCAGCTGATTCTTTAATTTTACTCAGATTGTCCTGTTGGAAGTCCAGGCAGAGAATATCACTTGTCTTCAGATCAGGGCAAAGACTGTATATAAAAGATGGTTGTAGTCACTGTGACATCACCTATTAGCTTTGGAGTGCATGTTGTGAAGCCTCAGAATTAATGCTTTTGCTGCTGCCATGTTGGTTTTTGGAGTCAGAAGTGACCATATTTGGATGAGAGCTTGGCATTATCAGCTAAAGCTAACTAGCATGGTTAGCAAGCTGCATCTATAGACTGACTGAGTGCAATGCAGAGACAAACATACCTGCTGATTACTGCTAAGTGGCAAATCCTAGATTTTCACTCACCAAAACTAAAGCAGATGTCTTGGACAACCTGTACCATGTAAGCCATATTATATCTCAGATAATTGCATGAAAAATGATCCAGCTGTGCTGTCATATTGTAGCAGGACAAATACCAACTGTTGCCCTAAATAGGGAACAGTATTATTTAAAATATCTCTGCAGAAATTTGCATTAAAATTTGCATTTATTGGAAACAGAAGTCTAGTTCAGGGATTCTAATTAGCTGAAGTGGAGCCCATCAGCTACCGCAAACATGCTTTATCATCTGACTGGAACCAGTGATAATGTACAAAATGCACAGTAACCTTTTTTGTAGCACTTTTCAAAACACAGTTTTGCATATGCATATGCATAAATCACTCAATAAAAATGGTAGAACAGAAAAAACACTATAGCGGTATGTTAAAATGTTTATTTCTGCTATAAATTTGGACATTTTAACATGGGAGCCTATGGGGACTGACTCAGTGTTGAAGCTTTGAGTGGACATTAGAGGAACTGTGGGTTTTGGTTTCATTGGATCAAAGGTTGACATTATGTCCACTTACCGTTTAAATGTGATGACGACATCAGCTTCAACCAGACTGTTTTCATTATCATAGATATGTTTAGCGTTTGTGGTTCAGGGTTCAAATAGATCGTAATAGCATCATGACACTGACAAACTTAAACCCAGATTTTACATCTCTTGTGATTGGGATATGTTTCTTAAATGGAGCTTTGAAGTTCTCTCCTTGAGCCAATTTCTGCATCACTTTTCATATGAGAGCCGAGTGCACCGTCTTACACTCATGTCTACTCCAGTTCATCACAACAGTGAGAGTTTTTGAAGAGAGATTGGGGAAGCAGCCAGGAGGAGTCTTTGACAGCAGGCCTTAGAGCAAGCCTACTGTATTATTGCTTTTAGATGACATGTTGCGCAGCAGAGACGGTTTCCAGCTTAATGAACCTCTCTACAGCGAGAAGATTTCTCAGCAGTTGTTGCTGGCTTTTCTTTATGCTTCCAGCTGTAGCCAGAGTGTCACTTCTGTATCCTTTCCCTCAGTAGCTGGGGATGTTTGGTTTGTGGCAGTCTGGACCGTGGAGGATTTTGATTACCTTAACTTGCCTCATCACAAACCAAATTATAACCAGCAACGCTCAGTGACTCCTAAATCCAGATTACTCTCCCGCTGCTTGCACCTTAAGGCATTTCCTGTAAATTACTACTTCTTGGGAATTTCTTTTGACTATATTGTCCTGGCTTCCCTGAACTCTTCCTGATTATTGCTTTGTCCACACAGGGTAACCTTGCTCAAGAATTTAAAGTAAATTTATAATAGATAATGAATACAGGCCATCCTGTTTTTTTGAGTAATAATAATCCTTCTTTCCCAGTTTTTATTGGCTTTAACTGCTGTTTCTCCACTAAATTGTTTCTGCTGCTGTTTTTCTTGTGTTAGCACAGAAATACCGTGATTTTGCCCTCTGGATGGATGAAACCTGTTGCCTCAAGATAATCTGAGTTTCATTAGCAGCTTATGAAGGATTTAAAACACTCTGGAATCAAAGATTAATACTTTAAACCTTGGTTTTTTATTCATTTCATTCTCGTTAGCCTGCCTGTTATTTATTCATCTTGTCTTGTCCCTCTGGCTGGGCCTATTTTTACTGTCTTTTCCGCTGTTCATTTTGTGTTTTGTGGAGAATTTGGTTTGACGTTAAATTCACCCAATGATGGGGTTAAATAAACTGTCTCCTAGTTAATGGTGTTCCCCATGTAGCAGTGGTCAGTTTGAACGTCCATCAATAAGAAATGAGCTGCTGAAGTGTTCAAGACAACGGAGAGAGATTTTAATCTCCCATAGACCTTTTGCTGCATGTTTTGGCTGAGTTAACATGATCCACCATCACATCCCGCTTCCTGATGAGCTCTGGCTGCTCAAACTGAAATTGCTGCTCATTTGCATTTTAGTTTTGACACAGTAACTTACATCATCTTGACATGAGATACCACAACCACCACCTACACAAAGCCTGATCCCTACAAACTATGCAGATCAGGTGAAGGTGATTAGACATTGAAAGGCCCAGTGTCAGGCATTTTTCCAAAGTGTTTACAAGAATATTCTTTTGAATATTTCTTGTTATATCAGACCATCATGGGTAATGATTCAGATCGCAGCAAGACACCAGTCTACTCAACTTGTCTGTAAACAGCATTCCTAAATGGGTTATATCAGCATGGAAAATTATATCAATAAATATATAATTGCATGTGTAGTAATTGGAAAATTTATTCCACCATAACTAACATATTTAGCGTTTATGCACAGCTGAGCTATGACTAACTACAACTCCCCTGCAGCAGACTTCTTGTTGGACTTCAATACCTACAACCTGCCAGTTGTCAGATACCCTGTTGAGATAATAAGCTGGCCAAAGAAAGTGATAGAAGCCACTAGTGTCAAGACAAGAAAGCTCCTTACCATGCATGGAGAGTTTCAACCCAAATCCAGCACCCTGAGACTGTACGCTAAGCGGAAGGAAAGAGGCCAAGGACTAGTGAGTGTCATAACCACTATCCTAAACGAAACTATAAAGATCCATGAATACATCAGGCCATAAAGGATCATGCGCTTAGTGAGTACCTCAGGCAGCAGAAACCCAAGAAAGAAGAGGAGGAAGAACAGGAACCATCATGGAAGGGCAGGCCTCTGTACCACCAGCAGATTGAAGAAGTGGCTGACATAGATAAATCCTACCAATGGCTGGACAAAGCTGGAGTGGAGCACAGAGACACTAATCATGGCAGCACAGGAACAAGCACAGAGACACTAATCATGGCAGCACAGGAACAAGCTCTAAGCACAAGATCAATAGAAGCTAGGGTCTACCACACAAGGCAAGACCCCAGGCGCAGGCTGTGCAGAGATGCCCCTGAGACAATCCAGCACATAACAGAAGGGTACAAGAGGCTAGCAGGCAGGGCATACATGGAATGCCATAACCAAGTGGCTGGCATAGCATACAGGAACATCTGTGTCGAGTATTACCTGGAAGGTCAAAATGGGTATGCCCCCATGGGTGGTTGAGAATAACAAAGCGAAGATTCTTTGGGACTTCTTTGGGACCCCACGTTCTAACTACATTTCCTCTCTTTGTTACCATCCGACTACACTTCTCTAGTCTGAATGACATTCCGATGTCATTGCTGCACATCCTGGTGTGGATCAGTGAATCTTATACACTCCTAGCATACGACTTGACATCATCCATGTAGAGGAGGTGGCTGATGTTTGCTCTATTTCGTAGTTGGTATCCGTAGCCAGTCTTGTTATTGACTGGCTGAGGGGATTTAGGCCTATGTAGAACAGCAGTGGGGACAGAGCATCACCTTGGTAAATCTCGCGCTTGATGGTAACTTGTGCAATTGGCTTGAAGTTGGGCTCTAGTGGTGTTCTCCATATCCTCATTGAGTTCCTGATAAAGGCTCTTAGGATCCTGTTGATTTTGTACAGTTCTAGGCAATCCAGGATCCATGTGTGCGGCATTGAGTCATGTCATATTTTAATTCTGGCATATTATCTATACTATATTTATAAAACCTAAAATAATACATGGAGCTTTTTTGTGCAGTTGTAAATAATAATTTTAGCTGTCTAGCTCGATTCAGTTCAGACCTCCCTAAAAAAATAAGACATATCCAAATAGAGGGACCTACTCAATAAAGAAAAAACAAAAATCTTAAATTGTCCCTCTATTTGTTTTTTCTTGTAGTGAACATGAAAATCTATTGCACACTCTTGCTGACACCAGTTGCTTTCTGTTTTTCAGTGATCAAAGTGGATAACAATGCGACTTATATAGCCATTGTATGTATGGGTGTAATAACAGCTTTCTTATGAGCTGATGACATTCACAGATTTTCCTCCCTGTATACAGATCTTTTTTTTTTTTTTCGAGAACATGTATAGTACAACTTCTCCAGGAGGCAGAATAACAAGGCAAGCCTGACCACTACATGCAACCATTTTGCTGAAAGCCTGCAGATAAGAGAGAGGGAGGGAAAGAGAGAGAAAATCAGTGCTGGCATGGCGTAAATGGCTTTCCACAGAACATTAAGGCAAGGAAAAAGGTTGTGCAGTAACAGCCTATCTGTACTCCATCTAACATGTCACTGTGGCTGTTTTCTCATGTAGCATGACACAAAAAAATATCTTTCTTTTTATACAGTGGTCCAGCAGTGAAAACTTTCAGTGTGAAGAAGCAGTAGTAAGGTGTATTCACTGTGTTTCAGCAGCATCTTAAAACACATTTTGCTTTTCTGTCACAAGGCCACACATGAAACAATTTTTTAATTTTGTTGTAATCATTCCTCATGTCTGTCCTGCCTGACACCTCTCTGCACAGGTTGAGCATATGTGGAAAAAATACTCATTTTCTGTGCTGAAAATGCATTTCTAAATCCTGGATGTTACAAATTAATGTTTGGGGGGTAAAAAACAAGTCATTAAAAGAAGCCATACTGTGTCAGGCTTATGCGGAGCCTGATTGATTTGTGTAATTTCCTGCTAACACTGTTTGCAGAAGCCTTTATTACAATGATAGCATTGTTCATAGCATTAAGTGATTATTATGTTAGCACTCAATTGCTGCAGTTCCCATGAGTCACAGTCACAAAACTGCAGTAGAAATCAGAAGTTGTGCACTGCTAGTATCTTCTCTCTGCTTTTCCTTAAAGGGTAAAATCTTGGAAATCATTGTTAAGCTATCTGTCACCATTCGGTTGATTGTGACATGTTTCCACTTCATGTACGAGCTAGCATCGGCCAAAATGGTTATACCACCTGAGGGATCATCATGTATACTGTATGTTCATAATCTCTCCGGTATGTCCTAGGTCCGCCCCAGGTGAAACATCTTCAAGAAACCTACGTATTATGGGGTCACCCATTGCAGGCACTCAGTAATTTGAGAACTGTTTGGCCTACACTTACCGAGCTTTATAGGTAGAGGGCTTATGTGCAAAGCAAGGTTGGGATTGTATATGGGATCACTGGGATCAAGATCAAGGTTACTGTTACTTAAAATATACTGTTACTTAAAATATATAAACAGTAACAATGAACAGGGTTAAAGCAGTACGACTGGCGTATTGTTTCCCGCTAGGCGGTGCTCTTGTTTTCTGGCTAATGTTAGCTTACATTAGCTTACCTGCTTAAGCTGACAAATTTAGGGCTACTCAGGCCACGTTTACACGACACCGTTTCCACTGAAAACGTGTCGTTTTGATGCGTTTCGGCCTCCCGTTTACACGGAGACGTTTCAGAAACGCTCTGTGTTTACACAAAGACGGTTGAAACGGTGAAAACGATGTACTTCCCATTGCCAGGTCACAAGTTGGTGTTTTTTTTTTTTTTTTCCTGCAAAGCTTGTTTACACAACACGCACGTGCGTGGAGGGACTCAGTAGGATGTGCCGCAATGATTTGTTCATTATTTACAAATTGGCCAATGTGAGAGTCTTTGTGGACTGACGACGAGGTTGGATTGGTGCTGCATACAACACTCAATAATAAAACGCAAGAAAAGATCGACCGTGAATCGCGCTACTCGAAGCCAGAATTGTAAATGATTTGTGGAGTTTATTCATTAACATTAGTGTTGGTTACTGTTGTTGCTGCAGGGATGAAGAACTGAAGTAAAAGCAAAGTAGTGATTGTAATTCTCATTCTTTGGATAGTGGTGGTAAATGGAAAAGTTCCATAAGTGAAAACTGCCATATAGCACACAATGAACTTTTAAGTCTATAAAATAAGTATAATCTACATTAATTATTAAATGCTCATGACTCAATTTCTTTCACTGCCTTTTTAATTTTTCATTCCATAACTTCTAGCGCAGATGATAAATTATATGTAAGATGAAATATGTCCACACACTGAAAGCAGTAATTTTAATGGAGCTTGATTTTTGGCTGTGGAGTGGCACATAAAAGCCCACAAAACACTGAGAATCATTCTGTTTCCCCCTCTTTATCCACATTATCGCTTCCATCTCACGCACACACGCACACACTCACACACACATGCATACACAGGGGAACACAGCCACTCAGATGGTGTCAAGTTGTACCAGAGCAGCCATTTTGGCTCTGCCCGGGGAATCAATGGCCCATTCTGTCTCTGCCCATATTGTGTAATCAGCCACCCAGGCCCCATAATGAAAGTAAGCATGCATACACACACATGCCACACATTTTTTTTCAAAGGAAAGCGAACGGCTAAGACAGAGAAATACCTCAGGATTAAAGCAAAGATAGGAGGAGGAGATTAAAAGCAACAACGGGCTCGTAAGAAAGCCAGAGCTGCTTGAAATTAAACCCGTTGCTCACGGTGTTGCATGCAAATGTAGACGGAGTCCCTGCAGTTGCATCACGTATCTCCTAGCAACTGTGTGCAGCAGAGTAATGGAGGTCCACTGGAGGATCATCGGTGTTCGAGTAGAGGTGGATGTCTGTTTTTGTAACCCCACGTTCGCAAGGCTGAGTGAGTGCTCTGATTTCACCAGAGACTCCGAGCACAACAGCAATGAGAGACAAAGCTGGGGGCTTAAATAACACACATGCAGCTTATCTTCAGGTACTCTCCCAGATGTCTTTGTCCTCTCACTGACTTATACTGGTGGTTGAGAATAAAAGAGCAGCATGCATTTTAATGTCCTGCTTAATTCAACAGGTGTGCGTTTGTATGCATATCACATGGTGAGGGAGAGGCGCAGAGACTCTGAGGCGATGTGCTGGTGCTGGTGTACAGCAGGAATGTATTGGATCCTGCCTCAGGCATCTGTTTCTGAGGCGAGCAGATCTCAGCACAACACGTAGCTCACTAACAACTGTGGACTCATAAGAGCCACAAGTGAAATAAGAAATTCCCTTATTTCTGAATGTAACCTTCAAATATGTTCTCACTTTACAATACATGATCAGCTTCCCAAAACTGTCCCACTTTATGTCTTGTTCTCATTTCATACGTTTCCCTCTTTCAGTTGGCTTTTGAAAAACAAACTTTTAAAGGAATAGAACAGAACAGAATAGAATAGAATGCATTTATTGTCATTATACATGCCACTCCTGTTCAGTGCCATGCTGTAGAAGCAAAAATGCCCTAAAATTATTATTTTTCTCCCCAGCAATGTCCTAACTTTCCAAGGTCCTTGTGTTACATATCTGTCTTCTCATCCCACTCTCAAAAATATTCTTGAAAACCCTGTTTACATTTTCACTCTTGTGATAATTTTCTTTTCATTAAAGAAAATTTCTACATCTTAAAATCTCTTTTTACATACAAGGTCTTGAATAATCAAGCCCCATCTTATCTTATAGTACCATATCACCCCACTAGAGCACCTCACTCTCAGACTGCTGGCTTACTTGTGGATACACTAGAACTCCCATATTGTAGGTGGTCGTTCTGACCACCATAATTATTTGCTTAAATTTATAAAATATTAATATCATATATATAAATATTATTTATAATCAATAAAAACATCGAAGAATACTTGAATCTATAATGTTACCAATCAACTAAAGATGGTTGTGGCAAGGAACATCAGTAGTGGAAATGTATGTCTGTGTAGGTTCTCAGTCATCCAGTTCATGGTATTCTCAGCAGCTTGAAAAAAAGGTGAGTGGACTTCTTAAAAAAATTTTCCCCTCTTATCCAAGAAGCTTCTTCAGGCTTCTCCATCAAAAGGTGGAGAATCCCAGGTATTTAAACCCTAATGGGAGTTGTCCCCTTTGGAGTTGTCGTTGACCCATTTTTATTCATGTGCTCTTGCACATAAGCTAAGGTGTAAAAAGAAAGGTGTGGGTCATTACAAAAAAAAAAAAAAAGTAAGGTGTGAGTGGGGGTTGAGGTACCTTGGGAGGGATCTCAAGACTGCACTCCAGGTAGCTGACAACTGGTGTTGTAAGCCACCGTCTCTGTTCAGTGATGGTCATTCACAGTGGACATTGATGGCCTCTTTGACTTCTCTTTCAACCTGCCACATCTTCACGGTCCAAAATATCAACACTGGCATCCTCGAAGAGTGTCCTTCATCTTTTAGGTGCAGAAGTATAGCTGAGTCTTGTCATGCTGAAGTGGATCTTCTATATTATGCCACGCCTTTGTGGAGTGGCTCTTTAGTTCCTCCAATGTAGAGGTGTCCTCGATGTGCTGCACTGCATACGTTAAGTTGCTTGGCTTGTGTTTGGGACTTTTATCTTTGGGACCAGTTTTTGCCTTAGAGTGTGGCTGGGATGTCATGCTTGGAGAAAATTCTCCTGCATTTCTCTGACAAACCTTCTACATTAGAGATAACGTTAGTTGGTGTCTGACTTTCTTCACTGATTTGATGAAGGACAAGTTGGGATAACCACATGTTTGTTGAGGAAACCACTGTTCATATTTTGGATCGAGAATAAAGATGGTATGAAAGAGGAGTGAAAGAGGCCATCTATCTCCACTGTGAGCGGCCAGCATTGAACACAGGTGGTGGCTTATGACACCAGCTGTCAGCTTCCTACAATACAGCCTAGAGATCCCTTCAGGTGTCTCAAACCCCACTCACACCTTACTATTAAGGTCACCTGAAATGACAAGGTCTCACAGGTCTCCCTTTGTGGTCATTACCTATGTACACTTTTTTCCCATACTTTGGCTTATGTGATGATGAATAACAATGGGTCAACAACCACCTTCAAAGGGGACAACCCCCATTAGGGTTTAAATAAAGTCCAGCCACCTTTTTTCAAGTTCTTGAGAATTCCAAGAATGACACTTTGCCCATCAACAGTGGGCAGCAGGTGGTAGCTCACAGGGATCAAAAAGCATCCAATTTCACCGAATTACACTGTATATGCATATGGTCAATATGACTGCTATGGCCATGGCCATGACCATATTTAGTTGATTGGTAACGTTACAGATCGATGTATTCTTTAATCTTTTATTGATTAAAAATTATATTTTTACATATATTTATTTATTATAAATTTATGTAAATAATGTATTGTGGTCAGAATGACTGCCTATGGGAGTTCTAGGTAGAAACAGTGATAACTCTTTTGTGTCTCATAATTTTAATAAAATGTCAAGGTTAGAACACAATATACACATGTTTAGGAAAAGTCAGGGTCCTACAGTTACAGTGCATGGGTTTCAGAGCAACAAAGATATCACAATGCAAAATTTTAAAAAGGTCAGAATGACCACCTTGAGAGTTAAGAGTAGAATGGGAGACAGAGCCTTCAGCTTTCAGGCCCCTCTTCTGTGGAGCCAGCTCCCAGCTTGGATTCGGGAGACATACACCCTCTTTATTTTTAAGATTAGGCTTAAAACGTTCCTTTTTGATCAAGTTTATAGTTAGGATCAGGTCACCCTTAGTCATGCTGCAATAGGCCTAGGCTGCTGGGGGGGGGTCACAACCGGTCACAGCAGATGACTGCCCCTCCCTGAGCCTGGTTACAGTATGCTGGAGGTTTCTTCCTGTTAAAAGGAAGTTTTTCCTTCCCACTGTCGCTAAATGCTTGCTCTTAGGGGGTTGTCTGATTGTTTTCTCTGTATTATTGTAGGGTCTTTACCTTACAGTATAAAGCACCTTGAGGCGACTGTTGTTGTGATTTGGTGCTATATAAATAAAATTGAATTAAAAATGACCCATGGTTCTCAGGCTCCCTCCCTTCAAAGATCTTTCCTAAACCCTGTTTAATTTTGAAAATGTCTTCGGCTTCAAACCACTGTTTTCTTTACATTGTCTTTACTTTCCAAAAGCACCCAGGAATCCAGAAAAAAATCCACTCTTTCTAAACTAGCCTATATAGGGACCATGCAAAATACAAAAGTATAATCATTATTTTCATGCAAATGTAATAATTTTACAAAAAATATCCTGATTTTTAAAAACATATTTGATTTTCAAAAATGCTCAGGTTTTCAAAAATTCGATTCCTAAAACTTCAAAATGTCCAGAAAATCTGCCCACTATCTGTTACTGTCCTGTCTGATATTTGTGTGTTACTAAACATTTTCAAAGCCGTGAAGGCCTCGTGTCAGTACTGAGCAGTGTGCATCTGTGGTGGACATTTTTCTCATGAGGCCTTGAGAGAAAATGGCCCTTCAGCGTAAACGTGCAAGGCCCAGCTTAAAAATCCATCGAAGCTTTTTTTTGAGGACACCAAATGAGTTCATTCAGTTCTTAATCTGAGAGTTTGTGTTTTTTTGTCTTTGCATGCACAGTGTGCTACACAAATGTGGGAACATAAATGCAATTTAATATTTCAAACATTCATTCTTCATCTCGGGTCTTTTTAAAGCCACACAAATTCAAAAATAAATACAAGGAGCAACAACTCAAACTAATAATATGATGAACAATTTAGCAACTTATATCAATATTTACTGCATTAAATACAAGATGGGCTTATCTGCCCTTTAAGGTCATCTCAGAGTGCACCTGTGCATTACTTCCTGATTGGCTACTGTTTTTATAGCCCTGCTTCAGAATCTGTTTTTCGACCACTAACACATCCGAGATGTCCTAGTGTAATATGGACTTCATACTCTTCAAGTGAAATCTGGAAACATCTTTCCGCAGCTACTTTCACCCACCTGCTACAGTAGACACCAACTCTTCTATTCTCCATTTTCATCCACTCTCCTTATTCCTGTTTTTTTTCCATCCTTTGTATTTTTCTGTCTTTTAAAAAAGGTCTGAACTTATTTTCTGATCCAGCTCATAAATTCCACCCACTTCTTCCCTCTTCATCCTCTTCTGCTTCTGTCTGTCTTCAGCATCTGCATATTATAATTGAGGTCAAAAACATTCTCTGTCTGTATATATTTGCTCCTCGGTGTTAACCCAACCTCTGTGGTCATTACGCGCCTGGCTCCCCTCACTCTGTATGCAAATGAGATGACAGCTGGACCTTGGACGCCTGTCAGCCAATCGAAACTGAGTTTCGAAGGGTGAGGTCGCACAGTCATGAGGCTTCTGGAGGCAGATCAATAACTTCAACGATCTCTGTGAAGTCTGTCTGAAATTTTTGGTAATGACTCTTGCTGCCGCCTCTTCTGTCTGTCTCGCACGCCGCCGCCACGCCATGCTACACTCCTATGAATAAATCGAGCCTGATGAATGCCAAAGTGGCTTTAAGGCTGTGATTGGACTTGGAGGAGTTGGTTAAGTGTTTTGGATTCAAGAGGATCAACTTTGAGTTCAATTTATGCAGCAACAAGTTGGTTTACTTTCCTTGCTGTATATTTTTTATTGCGGTGAGTTTTTGCATCTGGGCAGTTACAGAGTAAACACGGAGGAAATGTGTTATTATCTTCACCAGCTGGATTAATGCCAATGACCGCTCACTGGAACGCTGCACAGGTCATAAAATAGGTGGCAGTACAGGCGTGTTTTTATCATGACATTACCTCTGCAGAGCAGCTGGATTACTTGTTACAAACCTGTTCAAAGATGCCAGTTTCAGTTTTTCAAGGGATACACGGGGCATGTGTCTCACTCAGCCCCCCCACCCCCCACCCCCAACCCCCCCTTCAGTAATGAAGAACAGCCCTTTTAATTAAGATCAGCTGGAAACGTAATTAACAGCCTCGCCTCAGATTGATACTGGTTGTGTAGAAAGAAATGCAAAGACTTACACTGGCTCACAACTTCCCATTTTATCCCAAAGGTGTCTGACAGGGTTGATGGTAGTGCTGCGTTCAGGTTCTCCCAAACCAACCTGGGAAAATGAAACAGTTGTGGTGGAGAGCTCCAAGAAGAAGTTATCAGTTTACTTTCAAAGACTTTTTTTCCCCCCTCTCATTAGTTTCCTACAAATATCCGATTAATTATAAAGAATCTGTCATGCAGATCAAATGTTGTAGGTCTTCTTCCTGGAAACGTTTGTTTCTGTCCCCAAAACTGGTTTCCACCCCAGTGTGGCAAACTCAAGCAGTACAGCAGGCATGCCCAGCCTGAAGGCGCTAATTAGCTTGTCATGTGTCCTTTGCGGCCATATAGAATAAGATGTTTCTGGCTTTGAGCACATTCATTATTCCTAATTTTTCCTTTCCAGCAGCAGTAAGCACGGGTAGTTTGGTCTGGATTTCATCCAAGCTCATTGTGGGGAATTTGCTCCTTTTAGCAGCAGAAGTCTGCAGCATAATTAGCAGAAAGAGAAGCAAACCATCAATGTTCTGAGTAATGGTAAAATGCTTTCCAATCAAAATGCTTCAATACCACTGTTTAAAAACTAATTGCACTATTTATTTATTTATTCACAAACCTTTAAGACGGGTACATGTGCACAACACCACGCCTGTAAGATTTGTAAAAGGGGGGAACTCCCAAGAAGCTGCTTTAGCTTATACAGGGACCCCAGGAACAACAAAAAACAAAATTACATTACAAAACAATACAGTAATCCATACCCCCACACTAAAAATCAAGTCAAAACATTATTGTTATTTCACATCCTCCACATACGCTCGTACATTCCATTACCTGGTATCACACATTGTTATTGTTTGAATATAATATACACTTATCAAA
>JASGAU010405741.1:0-18838 GCA_030220045.1 Australoheros facetus
GTGTGTGTGTGTGTGTGTGTGTGTGTGTGTGTGTGTGTGTGTGTGTGTGTGTGTGTGTGTGTGTGTGTGTGTGTGTGTGTGTGTGTGTGTGTGTTTACCAAACCCACCGAGCTCGTCTTGAGGCCTGCTCTGCTCGGATGTGTTAGAGCTGATCACACCCCTCACAGTCAGAGCACAGACAAAGCCGGAGCCCTCACACTGTGATCTGTGCCAGTTCGTATCCTTGATGTTATTTGAGGAATACAGTAGCACGAGGTGGAGGATGAATAATGCATTGTGTTTTGAATGTGTCTCCTCGCTCGGCTTCGCTGGACCGTGCCCCCTCCATCTGAACGCACCCACTCAAATCTTCACACCTGACATTCTGTTTCAAGATGCATTCGAGGTGCTTTTCATCCCCTCTGTGTCTTTGAGACAGCTCTGAGAGATGCTACTGTAAAAAGTCGTGAGTTTATTTAGTGCTACGTGTTCTCTTGTTCACTGTTTTATAATGAAAAAAGAACAAGATTTAACCACACCGAAGCTTGTAAAAACACACTTGTGTAACCGTGCATGTGGGACTGAATGTATGTGATGTGCAGTCTAGATTTTCTTACCCTGGGCTCCCTCGCTGATGGAAAAATGTGACAATTCCTCCTGGGATTTTTCAGGGAAGAAGAAAGCGAGAAGACTGGAGGATGAAGCCAATTCTGAGCACAGGTGCTGAGTTTTTTTATTTTCTCTTCACAGGCTGCTGCTGGCTCAGACCAGAGCCTGAAACAACAAGAGAGGGACCACAGTACAGAAATCAAAGAGCAGCCATCCACTGAGCTGGGCACACTTTGCAGGTATTTCCCTTTGCTTTCTTCATCTAATCGCTGTGGATCATCAAGGATCCTCAGTGTTCCTGCACAGGAAAGATGGACGCAGCCCCTGAAGCTCTGTTTTGAAGCCATTTTCTTCTTTTTTTGGTCACAAGCAGCCTGGATCTGACTAAGACACCAAGGACCGCGTTGTATTCTCATCTGGTAGAAGCTTGTCAATCATAACTCTAACTTAAAGCATATCCTGCTTTAATTAATTCAGTTTCATTATATTAGTCCAGTTCATTACAAATGTCTCAATTACAAGCTAAAGATTCTGCAACATTACAGAGAGAGTCTAAACATTTCGGTCTTTGGATGCACCCAATGAGCAAGACTTGGCAAACGCTGGGAGGAAGAACGGCTTTTTCACAGGGAGAGACAGGAAGAGGGAGGGGCCATCACCGGTTGTGGTTGTGGGGGGCGAGACCATGAAGAAACCTTTTTATCTCTGTTCCTCTGAACGGGACAGTGACTGAATGAACACCAAGCCTTACTAAATAAGATGTAACAGGTCCGGGCAGTAACCTGGTAACTCCTACCGCACACTTAAAGAGGAAAGATGACCCAAAGTTTGCTGTTGGGGCTCCGCGGGGGGCGTGTCTGAGGAGGGCTTTCAAATAAATCTGATGACTTTTACATTATTGGGTTTTTTTATTTGATCTTTTGTCTAAAATGTCTCTATTTGAAATTGATACAGCAATTAATATTTATCCTTTAGTTTAAATTCATAGATTGTAATCTTAATTTCGTCCATCCATCCATCCATCCATACGTCTGTATATATACCACACAGACACTTTCAGTCAGTATTTCTAAAGAAATGATTGGATTTTTAATCATCTTGCAGTAAAAGTATCAGGAAGTATCATCAGTTCAGTTTATGTAAAAACAAAGAAACAGAGCAGACCAAAGACATCTGGTTTAAATAATTAAAACAAAAATGTATCTGAGTAATTTGTATGTTGCTGGTTTGGAGTCAGTCTGGTGGCTGTAAGGCTCTAAGCTGTTTCTTAATTGGCTGCTACCTCAGGTGTGTGAGGTCTGTTTGTTTAAGAACAAACCTGCACATGTGGATAAATGAGAGTTCATCCTGTGTGTGGGTATAATGGCTGCGGTGGGCAGTGAACCGGCCCTCCAGAGGTTAATACCAGCACGATACCTTCGTTTAACACCTCTCGATCCAACAAGGTTAGACTTTCCTCGTCTTTGCTGCCTCCTCGCTCATCTGCAAATTATGCTTCCCCTCTCACCTAAGGATATACATAAAGCTTACACACAGCTTTCTGCTCGCTGCCAAACATAACCCAAAGGTGTCTCTCTTTCATCTGGAGAGCACTTTATTGTAAATAATAGCACATCTTGTCTTTGCAAGCAGTGCATAGCGGAGAGATATCTCTTATTTTTATTGGTGTATAATAATGCCATGAATCACTCGCTGATGCAGCCGCTTGACATTGAAAACACAGCCGAGGTTAACAGCAGTCTCAGTGCCAAAATAAAAGTCTGATATTTCATTAAGGCACTATAGAGGGAGAGGAAGGGATACTGTGATGGTACTTAGGGGACTCATCACACTAATTACATTTTGCATGCTGACTGGAGGTTGGAGAGCTGTGTTCCCAGCTGATCCCTAATTTTTCCAGCTTTCACTTTATGCTTATTTGGATTCTATTTGGAGTGATTCTATATATCTGTAGACACAGCAGTGTAGATATACTGAGATGATGTATGGATATGTGGATGGGCAGTTGGCCACTTTATCCCAGTGTTGCAGCCTTCTGGTAGAGTGCAGGTAGTTAGACGGATAGATTTACATGTTTATTGTTTTTTTAGATGAAGACATGGAGAACCTGAGTTTAGTCATCAGATTTTATTGGGAGTTGAATGTTTAGCTATTTTTTGTGAATTCAAAGAAGGATTTACATGATTATTAAACAGCACATATCAGGTTTTACAAAGGCCAGTCCTCACTCTCAGTTCATCAATTTCAGCTTTATTTATGTAGCACCAAATCACAACAAACAGTCATCTCAAGGTGCTTTATATTGTAGGTAAAGACCCTACAATAATACAGAGCAAACTCAACAGTCAAAACGACCCCCTATGAGTAAGTATTTGGCAACAGTGGGAAGGAAAAACTCCCTTTAACAGGAAGAAACCTCCAGCAGAACCAGGCTCAGGGAGGAGGAGAACCAGGCTCAGGGAGGAGGAGAACCAGGCTCAGGGAGGAGGAGAACCAGGCTCAGGGAGGGGCAGTCATCTGCTGTGACTGGTTGGGCTGATGTTTGAAGTGTCCCGTTAGCGTTCTTCAGTAAACAGGGATGTCTGATAGACTTCAGCAGAAGCTCTGAGATGGACAACCCCGTGACCCCGTCACACAACAGCAGCAGCCAGGGCAAATTTATCAAAGAAGTTCAATTTAATCTCATTTTTCTAATTTAACTGAGATTTGATGAAACAAGGATTTAATATTAATTTTTAGGGTTTTTATCTTATAAATGTTTTAGATAATTTCATTACAGATTAAACTAACAAACAAAGGGTACAACAAATAACACAATCGCTAACACATCTAAATAATTTAATTATTACAGAAGAACATTATGAAAAGTTAAAAATGACATTTTTAATCATGTGTGGTATCGACCGCACTAAAACAAAGTGAGTATGAAATCAGAGCCCTCACTGTGAAACACACTGAACATTTAAAACTGACCTCCCAGGACAAAAACTTATGACACACATTTTAAACACATTCATTATTGTAAAATTAGGACAAAGTTTATCATCTTGTCATCTGAACATCCAGCAACCGCCCGCTCACCTGCCAAAGAGTGATTATGTCTTTGTATCTTTGCTCATGTTGGTAAACAGGCTGCAGTCCACAGGAGTCACAAATTATTTATCAAATTAGAAAAATCACCTTTATGACTCTGCATTATTGTACCTGCTCCCTGTGTGCTACACTATAATCGATCTGGTCCTCTTTGGCCACTTAAAATATCTTTATAGAACTGTTGTTATATTTCTGCTCTTGGTCAGATCGCTCTGAAAAACATATTTTTATGGTCCATCAGAGTTTTTACCCGGATAAATAAAGACTGACTGCAGCTTCGACCTGTGACAGGAACGTTCTCTTTTGGCTCAGAAGGACTTGATATCATTCATGAGAGATATAATCCAACATGTCATTTACAACAGTTTAAACACTGGCAGTCACTTTTTGGCATGACCCATTCAGCCCTGCAGTAATTATTCATGTTTTATCCAACTACAGTCCCATATATATTTATTAATTAATCACATCTAGCCAGCTTTGGCTCATGTTACCACCGCCTTCATTTCAAAATGTGTGTAAACAATAAGTGTCACTAGGAAACCCAGCAATAGTTGTTTTACATGAAGTTCTGTGGGTATAAGTATAATTGGTCATATTTTTTATGGGATTTATGGAAATATGGGATGATGGGGTTTTATTTTATCAGTTACATGATTGTTAAAATGTGTCCCTTGGCAGTTGTAGTGTTAAAGGGTGTATTTTTACCACAGCTGTGATATTTTCCTAAACCTAACCAAGTATTTTGGTACCTGAAGAAAACCACAGACTGAAAGCATAGGTCACGGTGCAAAAATCCCAAGAAAGTCACAATTACATCCTCTCAGGAGCTCAGTGAACTCCAGCGTGGTACCTGTGGGATGATACCTGTGCAACAAGTCCAGTCCTGAAATTTCCTCAATACTAAATATTCCACAGTCAGCTGTTAGTGGGATTATAACAAAGTAGACGCGATTGGGAATGATAGCAGCTCAGCCATGAAGTGGTGGTGGATGCTGAGGGTCATAGTGCACAGAGGTCACCAACAATCTGCAGAGTCAATCACTACAGACCTCCAACCTTCATGTGGCCTTCAGATCAGCTCAAGAACAGTGTGTAGAGAGCTTCGTGGAATGGGTTTCCATGGCAGCTGCATCCAAGCCTTACATCACCAAGTGTAAAGTTTGGTGGAGGGGGGGTTATGGTGTGGGGGTGTTTTTCAGGAGTTGGGCTCGGCCCCTCAGTTCCAGTGAAAGGAACTCTTAATGCTTCAGCACACCAAGACATTTGGGACAGTTTGATGCTCCAACTTTGTGGGAACAGTTTGGGGATGGCCCCTTCCTGTTCCAACATGGCTGCACAACAGTGCACAAAGCAGCTCCATAAAGACATGGATGAGCCAGTTTGGTGTGGAAGAACTTGACTGGCCTGCACAGAGTCCTGACCTCAGCCTGATAGAACACCTTTGGGATGGATTAGAGCGGAGACTGTGAGCCAGGCCTTCTCTCCAACATCAGTGTCTGACCTCACAGATGTGCTTCTGGAAGAATGGGCAGAAATTCCCATGAACACTCCTAAACCTGTGGAAAGCCTTCCCTGAAGAGTTGAAGCTGTTACAGCTGCAGAGGGTGGGCCAACATCATATTAATAAACCCTCTGGATTAAGAATGGATGTTACTCAGGTTCATGTGTGTGAAGGCAGTGTAGCAGCAGTTTCATTGGCCTGCATGTTGAAGTATAATATTTAAGTGATTAACTCGAAGCTATAATCATCAAAATTAAAACAAAACAGAGGTTTGAAATATTAATGAATATATGAAAGTTTGCCTTGTTGAGATGTGCTGTACGTCCTTATTGTCTGCCAGCTGCTTTTTTAAACCTTGGTCAACTTTCTTGGAATCATGTCACCGTCTTCTAATGGAAAGAAAAGCCAATTCCCATTAAACCACAATCATCTTTCAACAAATGCTTTTGACTCAACATGGAGAACTTTTGAGCGATCTTGCCTAACGTGGAGATAATGACATTCGCTCGCCTCGCAGCACCGTCTCTGCAGCCGTTTTTAGAATCGGAGGCTCTCTGGGAATCGACCCTCAGAGGCTGGCAGCGTTCGCTCGGGATTTTCTGAGAGTTACACACTAAAATGATGTTTCGGCAGCCAAAGATGTCATCACATAAAGCAGTAGGTTTGATTTGACCCAGATATGCTGCTCCCAGCCTGACAGATAGGAACGGCATGTATGTAGCACTCGAGGGCATGTGTTGCGAGCACAGTGCGACACTTTCAGCTCCGACCTACAGAAATCCAAATGGCTGCTTTGTCTCGTGTCACCTTTTAATGGCCAGAGAGGGGCTTCTGAACAAACATATACCTGCAGCTCCATCGACTTAATGATACAGAACCGACTGCTCGGGCCATTATCTGTAATTATTACAATCAAAATGAGCACATTTCTTTGCTCGCATGTGTTTTACAGACTTAGTCGAGGCTCCGAAGTCGTGACACTTATTGTTGCATGTGAGCTGGTGCCTTGAGCTCTCCATTGACCTGAATATCATTATAAAAAGGATAATGACAATAGGAAAATCACAGTTAATGACTATGTTTCATTGCTCATTATGCTCTGAAAGTATGACACTATTGTTTTTTTCTGCACCTACACACAGATTTCTTTCCCCATCTGGAGATAAGAGAAGTTATTAGGAGGATTTCCATTTGCTATAAAGTGTAATTAGTCAATAATTACAGAGTGATAATTACATCTGAGAGGAAACCCGAGCTGGAGCCACAGCAGGGGGTGCTTCTGAAGGCACCTCCCGCTGTCGCGCTCCTTTCTGCTCCAACACGAGCAGACATGCCCGCGGAAGTGGAAACAAATAATACACATACACCTACGGCACACGCCGAACACCGGCACTCATTTATTCATACAAGTGTGCCCCTATTACAAATGTAATCACAAACATAAACATATCTCATGGATGCACACGCGCTCTCTGGGGTCTGTGTTCATTTATTTTCCACTTTGATATGATGGCGTTAAATTTCCCCGAAGAAACCATCACGCTGCGGCGGCGGCTCGGGCTAATGGTCGGGTGTACAAGAGGTTACAATAATTTCCTTGAAGGCCAAAATGAGCTCCTCTGTGTGTTTTTTGTAAATGGGGACCTACTCTGCTCATTTCCAGCTCCGTGCTTTTATTCTGGGTCTCTACTAGAGAAGCTTTGCATGACACCGGGCTGCAGTGCAGACCCTCAGTTCATCCTCTATGTGAAACAAGGAGCTTTAGCGCCTCTCGCTCCAGCTGAGCACCATATTAGGGCTGCCCGCTCTCAGTGATGAGTTACAGTACACTTTATTTGGCTTTACTTTATTAGGAAATCATTTATTTTATGCTAAAATTTCTATCTCTCTACACTTTTTCATTCAGTAGTAAATGAAGCACAGGAAACTGCAGACTTTAACCTGAGCTGTTTATACTGATATGCTCCACCGGTTCATCAGATTCTTATACACAAAGCTGCTGACAGACCCATTCTTCCTGAATGCATTCCAATCACATTTAAACATACATATGCACGAGTACGCCCACGCCTCCTCTCACTGAGGTCCCAACCACATCACAGAGAGCCGAGCACAGCTCCCCTTCCTCTCTGCGTTCCTGTTTATCCACAGGTATCGCTCGCTCCATCACCACCTTCCACCCAGCTCCCCCCCCCCAGGGCTGGACCCGTCTCACGCACTGTGTTAAACACACACATGTTATCCTCATCAGGAGATGTGTTATAAACCAGAGTAATCTCTGGCTGCTCTTGCACCTTTTCAATTTCCTGGTAACCTAATCCTTTCTGTTTCGCAATACCTCATCATAGCCTGGGAGAAAGAGCGAGCAGAGGGGAGTGCGAGGAGAGAAAGGATAATAAATTGTGTCTTTTGATATAAGTTGGATTAGGGAAATGGCATACCCATGTGTGTGCTGATGGGGTCGGGCTGTATGCGAGGTTGTAATCCATCATAAATGCAAGACGTCGGCGGTGGGTCAGTGCGAAAATCAACTATGTTTACTAAGTGCGCTGCGGTCTGATATCATTTTGTTATTTGGGCAACACAATTATGTAACATAATATAATAACATGATCTATAACCACTCAAGAGCCTTCCCCCAATCTCCTGCAGCTCTTCTGGGGGGGACGCTGAGGTGTTCCCAAGCTGGGACATAATCTCTCCACAGTGTCCCGGGGTTACTCCGCCTGCACCACCTGAGCTGCCTCTTTGTGCTGTGGATATGCAGCGACTCTGAGCACCACCTGAGCGGTTGACCTCCTAACCTCTAATGGTGCAGTCACACCAAATATAAAGCGAAGCTGCACATCACGTTGCTCATGTGAAACACGAATATCTGCCCTAACAGCTCAAACGGGACGAGGAGGAGACCTGATGGACTGGAACACAATCACACCTTATCATGAGATCCTATGATTTCAGTCACTTTTCTCCACCTTTTTTCTTGTTAATGAAAGCGAAACTGAACGATTTAGCTCAAGCTGTCCTCAAACAGCATTCAGAGATCCTCCATTTCTGACAGAAGTCCAGCTGATGGGTGCTTGTGACGCAGCGTCAGGTGAATATTTCACCAGAGGCAAAACATTTTAATTTGTGCAAACATCAGTTCGTCTCTAGTTGCATCAACCGGCCTTAAATACTTTGTCTAACCACACCAGGCAAAACCTTTTCTTTGCATTGGTGTGAACACACCGTAAGACAGAAGAGACCATCACATCAACTCTGTAGATTCTGTTAATTTGATTGGAAACACAGGTAAGGACAAACAAAAGCATCACCTGCATAGATTTATTACTTGTAATATCTTTGAGGGTAGACCTGATGATGCTGAGATCTTTGTACATTCATCCCAATTCTATTAAATATGACTTTGCAAAAGAGCTGACTCGACGGCCGTTAAATCCTGAAATGTTGCCGACATCAATCAATCAAACTGAACTTAAAACAAACTTGTAAAGTTTATTTTCACGGGGTTTCCATTGAAATTGAAGCTGGCAGTGTTTATGACATTTCTTTACGGTGCGTGTCTCTTTGATCACCTTCGGCGGCGAGAATCTCACGATCCTGGTTTGCACTTAGTCGTAGCGCTCTTTTACAGTACACTATATCACATGTTACGACGGAAAGCAAGATGTTTCCAGTCAGAAAGCTTTAAGCGGCGGCTGGCAGCCTGACTCAGATTCGATTACAGTGCAGCGGAGGATATATTGTAAATGATTTTAAGGATGCCCTGTCTGCCCTAAAGAAGGCTTTTGGAAAGGCAATCCCTGTCCCTCTCTCTTATGGCATTCCCTGAATAACCACTTCATCACTTCGCTGCTCGTAAAGCAGCTAGCATGGATGGATCTGGGCTCTATTGAAAACACATTGGCTCATAATCTATGCCCTCTCATAATATGAAGGGATCCCACATCAGTCTCAAGGTCAAGTAGCAATAAAAGCAAAGACGGCAATTTGTCAGAAGTCTGCAGTCGCTCCGTGCTCGGGCCCTGACGTCATGTGCAGTCAGCACGAGGTTCACGCGCCAGCCCAGAAACGTGCACCAGATGTAAATCATATATTTCTCCACGTCAGCTTCTGATGCAGCAGCAGCCGCACATCTGGATGATTTGTCTGTCATCTCTGGAGCGTGAACGTCTGCCTGATCCTGGGAACCTGCTATCAGCTCCGGGGAACGTCCCTGAAAACAATGATTTGTTTAAAGGAGGTTAGTGGGTGAGACAGGCAGGCATCTGCAGTCAGTGAGCATTCAAAGCACCCAGTCCTCATTAAAGTGCTGCACGAAAGCAGGCTGATTTCACATCACGCTGAAGTTATTACACTGAGGAGGGCTTCTTTTGGCTGCGCCATCCCTCCAGGTGGCTTCCTCTGGCTTCCTGGGGCCTGAGCTGAATTCCCGGGCCCGCTGCCTGGAAGCCTTTGTGCGCTCTATCAGGTGCAAAGCGGGAGCTCTCCTTTCTTCTTGATGGCTTTGACGATGCCCAGCAACTGCCGTTTGTCGGCAGCATCTGTGGGAAGCAGCTTGTTTGCGGCGACTGTGGATTTTCTGGCCCTACCTGTCAGTCCGACTCACAGGGGCTCATAGCAGATGCTGTCGCACTTTTAAACTCATTAACTGCATCCCACGCCGCATCCTGGTTGTCTTTCATTTGGAGTGACGGCTGGTTAAAAGTGTATCCAAGTGTGTGTGAGTTCAGAAAACTGGAAGAAAGAAATTTTGATCCCTGGTTTATCCAAACCTGCCAAATCAACAGTTTCATTTGGACTGCTGCTTCAAAACACTATTTGACACATGAATGATTTAAGTATCAATTTGAATAGCTTACATGACCCATATTTGTGGTGCTACTGCTGCCTCAAGTTATTCTACACAATGTCAAGAGCAGTGCCAAGCAGAGTAGAAATCCATCTCCAAACTCATCCAAGGAAATTTTCACTGATTGCAATAAAAACTTCCAAGAAGCTGGAATAGTTTCATGTTTAGTTTATGAATAAGTAGAGGCAGCTCCTTCCAAATCCAGTGGAAAGGGATGATATATTGTATATATACACATCATAAGTATGCATGATTCCCATAGTACTAGTTTGGAGTTGTGGAGCAGCCCCTGCAGACGTGTGTAATCCCTTTGACGAATAGCTGCAGTGCAAATCTTAACTGCAGCCATCCCCACATCGAGCAGCCCTGTTCCAGGACCAATCGGCCGGGCCCATTAGGGGCGTTCACATACATTTAGATGATCCCTCTGTTTGCATTACCAGGCACAGATAATCTGTGTATACAGTGGGAAATTAGGGCAGAGTAGCCCCGGGCGCTGCAGAAAGAGACCTCCACATGTTGGCTTCAAAGGGGCCGCGGCTGAGTGGAAGCAGGTGTGTCTTGTCCTGAGTGAGGCGCAGGGTGGGCCCGAGTGGACGGAGGAAGGAAGGCGGGATCCCCGCAGGCTGGTCTGTGTGTGGTGTGAGAGGAAAGCAGTGCGCGAGCGTCTGTGCACGGCAAATAAATGTTCATGTGGTCATGTACAAATATGTTTTAACACTAACGGATGAACAAATGTGCAACAGATAAAATAGGAGCGTTTAGTTGGTTCATACTGACTGACCACACTGTGTGAGGGGGAAAAACACTGTGTCCTCATGCTGTACAAGCACACGTCATTTTTTTCTCCTCATATTCGACAACCTTCTCACCTTCTTTGTCTTTACTCGTTTCAGATGTGGTTAGAGGCAATCTCTCTGCACCGCTGCTGTCGACTCCTGTTTTTGTTCATTTTCAGGTAATGATTTCATCTGCAGCTCGGCAGCTCGATAACGACTTGTGGTCAGCCTGGTGTTTCTGAGCCGCGCTCAGCTTTCATACTTGTTTTGTTGTATGACTGCAGAAACAGAAGAAAATGTAAATGACAACATCAGCACGGTGAGGGCGGCATGATCACCCAGGACAGGAGAGGCCGCCTGCTCTCCACTTCTCCTTTGGAAAATTCATAATAACTTCTAGTTCAGGTGTCAATAAATGCTGCGATTCACAGCATATATTCCAAGTTAGCTACAACATTAAAACTCCTGCCTAATCTTATGCTGGTGCAACTTTCAGTGCCTCTAAAACAACTCTGACCCATCGAGGAGTGGAAGCTACCACGTCAGTGGTATTTACCGTATTGTTGAGATGTTGCTGTCACTTCGAACCAAGCATCAGCCCCCCAGGACTGACAAATTAATCCAGCGCTGCGGTGCCAAAAACTGCAGTTCCTCGGATGTCCACTTGAGGCTGGCTCCAGCAGTGAGTCAGTCCCCACAGACTCTCATGTTAAAATGTCCAGCAGAAATCAGCATGTTTACAGCCTGATACAAAAGCTTTCGATTTCCATCAACGGCCCAACTCTCCCTGTGGTCATGAATTAAGGGTGATCACCAGAGGAGTAAAGGAGGTGTGAACACAAGTGGCTGAAATGAGTTTCCTCCATGGGGTGGCTGGGCTCAGCCTTGGAGATAGGGTCAGGAGCTTCGACTACTGGTGGGATCTTGGAGTAGAACCGCTGCTCCTGTGTGTTGAAAGCTTGTTGAGGTGGTTTGGGCATCCAGTTAGAATGTCTCCTTGATGCCTCCCTTTGGAGGGCATACCCAAATGGGAGGAGACTCCAGGGTAGACCCAGAATCTGCTGGAGAGGGAATGGCCTGGGAATGTCCTGGGATCCTCCAGGAGTAACTGGGAAGTGTCACTGGGGAGAAGGACTACTGCTGTACCCTGATTACATCAGCTGCCACCACGACCCAACTTCAGATAAGTGGAAGACGATGGATGGCTGGATCTATGGATCTATGGGTGGATGGTTACCAACTTCACAACAGCTACTCGGGGGTAAATTATTTTTTGTGACTAACCTCCCTGGATACTAGAGTAAGGGAAGAAAACCCCTTTGGCAGGTGTCCCAACAAAGTGACTGTAGCTACTGGCTGTCTGTTAGCTGCTAATTGGAGTCCCTGAACTGGACCTTTGGTCCATGTTTGTGCTGTTTGAGCCTTTTGAAGGATTTTTAATGCAGATATTGGACTACTATGAATGCTATGGCTTGCTGTGCACTTAATTGCTGCACACTTCATTTTTACTAATGAACTATCCAAGAAGTCTGGGCTTCAGACATTTCAGAATATTATGTGGATGTTACTGATCAGCATATGTGTGTGCTGGCGTGAACAGGAAGCAGATGGTTGGAGGTTTGTGGTAGAAAATGGTGTGTGGAAGTGGTGGAAGGACACACAGTGACTGATAAGATCACAAAATGAGTGTGAGTTGGTTTTTTTGACATTTCTGAAAGCCGTAGTTTGTGCCGGCCTAAAACTGAACCGGGGTTTCTTAGAGTTTTCTTTAGGCACTCTGAAAGTGGCACGGTGGATGGTAGGAGCACAGCTAACAAAAGTTAAATGAAAACATATTATCATGGATATAAAGCTAAAAATCTCCTTTACATTAAGTTAGGGAAACTAAAGTGTTAGAAGACAAAATGAACAGTCAGCATGTTCTTTAAGTGGACTGATCTAAATCTGTGTTTTGGTGTCCTGATTTCCTCCCAGCACCACGTCAGTGCAGGTCTCCTGTGATGCTGCAGCCGTGCGTCTGTTTCTGCGTTTTCCTCGAGGTTAAACACTTTGTTTTCCTCTAATGGCTCCCTCGTTTGGGGAAACGGAAGAAGAAGAAGGAGGCGGTGGAGGAGGAGGGAAGATTTGTCAGCGCCTGTCAGAGCCGTGAGGTCCTCGCTGATGCCGTAAATACTCGATAATAGTTCATCTGGAGAAAAGCTGTTCCTCACACTGCTTCTCCTGCTCTGACCTCATGTACAGGCTGCTCTGGTCTCCTGTGAGTCCACCTGATGAGTTAGTGTGTTTGTGCTACAGGTGCTGTTCGACCGCATGTTAATGGATGAAATTTCAGGCTTATTGGAGTTTGGGATGTGAGCCTTTCATTATAAATCATAATCATATTTTTTATCTCAATCACATGAACAAACTAAATTGTAGCAGTCATGTGTGACTGTTTTTAAATAGATAAAATATATTTACAGCACTGAGAGTCGTGTGTCAGACTGTGCGAGTTTTTTCAGTTCCTACACACTGAGTGTGGATGTGTTAGATGGCAAGAAATATAAAAAATAACTTAAGATATTTTGTTTGTATCAAAAACTGGGATACAGGATCGATAAGGCTAAATAATATTTTGCTATTGACAGAAAGCAAGCTAAATTTAGCCAGCTAGCTGCTGTGTTGGCTATCAAGTAATCAGCCCATGTTAGCAAGTAAGCTAACACATGAAGCCTATTCATGCAAATTTGAACATCAATATCAGCAGGACAGCAGTGTGACCAGCCGTCCTGTGTGGAGTTTGCATGTTCTCCCCGTATCTGTGTGGGTTCTCAGGGTTCTCCGGGTTCCTCCCACAGTCCAAAGACATACAGTTAGTGGGGTTAGGTTACCTGCTGGTTCTGTATTGCCCACAGGTGTGAATGGTTGTCTGACTATCTGTGTCAGCTCTGCGACAGGCTGGAGACCTGTACAGGTGCACACAGCCTCTCGCCCTCTGGCAGCTGGGATAGGTCCCGCCCCCGGATTGATGGATATATTTCTAAAACACTTGCAGATACTACTAATATTATTTTTTATAATATTTAAAATGTGTTTACCTTGAGAAATTATATAACAATTCAGGACATTAACACAACCCCAAAGGTTACCTAGATTTGGGGTTTTAGTTACAGAATTAGATACATATTTGACTATTGAAGTTATCATTTTTTAGATTAAAAAGATATAAAGATAAACAAATAACAGCTTGAGAGAAAAATTTCTTAATGTTTGATTTAATATTCAAAATAGTTTTCTACTATTTTAACTGTTCTAAAAGGCGCCTCTCAGAAATAACCCGTCCTTCACATTCATGCAGGATGAATCTAGGACCTTCTTACAGAACTGCCTCAGCTCAGCCATATTCTCTGGATGTCTCCTCGTCAGCTCTCTCGAGGTCACTGGGTTAAAGTCTGGACTCTGGCCAGGCTCCTTGTTGGTTTGAAGCAATTCTGTAATAGATTTACTTCAATGTTTAGGGTCACTAACCTCCTGCGTCGCCCAGCTTCTGCTGAGGTTTAGATCAAAATCCTAACATTGGAAGGAGAGAGGGAAAATCACAGACCAGGGATGCTCCCGAAGTAACCCAAAGTGTGACAGTGCCTGCACTGCCTGACAGGAATATGGTGGTTTTGATGCTCCTGACAAAAGAGCCAATCAACAACCAAAGCAGAGCACGTATGAGCCAACTGTCACATGCACAGTAGTTGTTCACAGCAGTTTCAGTCATGTGGAGGCTCATGAAACTTGCTTCCCTAAGTACTTTGGTCAAACAGCGCAAACCTTTTTATATTCACCTCATTGACTTTAAGTAAAGGCTGCAGGATCCCCAGCGTGTCTGCACACAGGTGGATGAAAGAGCGCACATACGTAATGTAGGAAGTAAATATTAGCATGAACGTCTGAGATACTCACGTTCTGATTATGAAAGCAGATCTATGTTTTCTTTGTCCTCTCAGATATCGCCAAACCCTCATTTTAACTCTTCGGTTCCTTCATTAAAAACTATTTACATTAAAAGCTTTTAATTGATCTGATCGACATCCCAACTCTCTCCTGTGTTCCTGACCTCTGGGTGCTGCCAGGAGAATAAAATCACAGATACAAACAGCAGAAAGGAAAGGAAAGGAAAGGAAAGGAAAGGAAAGGAAAGGAACTTTCCCTTTGCCTAGGCTGATTTCATTCACAGCAGCACCCTTTCACCCAAGATCAGTGTAGCATAATGATTTTACTGATTATTGATTAACTCTACTGTCCAGACCTCCAAAGGCACTGCAGAGTATGAAAGGTGGATGTAGGCACTGTGATGCCTGCCATAAGTTAAAGAAGTCCTGCTATCAATCACAGCTGTTAGCTAATCAGCATACCCTGGATAATGTTTTATTCAATATGACCTGAAATGATAAACTCATCCAAAAGTGTTCACAGAGGTCAGCTGAGGGCTGTTTAGCACAGGGCTCGCCCCTTGGAGGCCATTAGAAAGCATGAAGGCTAAAGGCTAACCTACAGGGTGCACTCGTGTCCTCGACTGTCTCCGCCTCTTTGTTGTATTGTTTTTCATTTGAAATATTCATAGTAAACCCACCCCGTAAAGACTTTAAAAGCTTTAAGTTAATGAATAATTGTGTTAAGACTTCAAGACTAAAATCGTTGTTTGACTTCTGATCATTAAAGGCGACTTGGATGTGACAGTTAAGAAACTCATTATCCTCTGTATGATGCTAATATCTGAAGCATCAACATGTTCTAATAGAAACAGGAACATTCGCAGACGGGCCCTTCTTGCTGTATTTTCTCTGTGGAACATTCCCATCACTCACCATGCAAACCAGTAGAAACAGCTCTCTCCTGTCGTTCCCTCATGGCTGCATGTCACGAGCAACATTTTGAATGATGTTATTTTCCACAAACCTCTGCTCTCCAGCTACGGCAATAAAAAACCCTCTGCTGCCAAAACTTTGTCTCATTGAATTACATGTACATTAAACGTGGAGTCATCCTCTGCTGCTAAACTCTGCTGACACGTGACATTATCGCATCTCTGTGGAAACGCTGTGGCTCCAGAGCTGAACCCACCCCAGTGTTCCCACCGCCCTCTGGCTGGTCCGATAATCACAGCTAAAGCATCAAGAAACATGTTTTTTATGGTCTGACAGAAGCCATAATGTAGATCCCTCATGTACTGTGTGCTTGCAGGGTTTTAACCCCGGGGCAGTGAAGTACGAGGAAATATTTATATTCTCCTCAGCAGAGGGGCTGTAACTTACAGCAGGGGAGCTAATTTCACATGCTGGAAGTCCATTCTCAGCCGAGCCTGATCTCCCTGCCAGAGTTCCTCATTCCTTCTGCTCCGGTAAGAGCAGTGCTCATATCGAAGGTCATAAATGCAGACTTTAATCACTTCTCTTAGCTGACTCTGACGTCCGTGTGCTTTTCCCCCATCACGTGATTTTAACCCACGCAGCAAAATCCAGGGTTGGTAAAGAAAGCCTGCAGTTCCTCTGATGTCCACTAGAAGGTGGCTCCGATGGTGAGTCAGTTAAAAGATTCGTGTTAAAATATCAGCTTGTCTATAGCTGATATTTCAGTCCCTGAACTGGACCTCTGGAACATATTGGTGCCATTTGTAGAATTTAAAAGCAGCTTTCTGACTAATGATATGGCTGCTGTGTGGTTCATTTTACCACAGGACAAAGTGAGAAGTCTCTGCTCCAGCTTTTGGTGAGTTCTAGCAATAATTAGCAAGTATTTGTGCTCTGAGCTGGAACAAGGCTAAGGCTAAGTCACGAGGGCTCAGAAATACCAGATTCCGAGGGGGTCACTCACGGATTTCTCTTTGAATGGACGGATACTAAGAATGGATGAATTCCTGGGATATTTAAGGCCTCTGAAGTTATTCATTGTAGGGTTGCTGATGCCGTCCAAGGCAAAAGTGTCCTTGAGCAGTGCACTGATGTCAAAACAGCTTCAAAGAGTTCACGTTGTTTTGCACAAAGCTGCCGGTCACATACGTGGTGTCTGAACAGTCAGACTGGATGGAGAGGAAATGTTCATACTTACTTCTATAAACTGACGTGAAAGGAGGGACAAAGGTAGGTCAGAGCGTCGGGAAGATGCCCTGCAGGAGCCCACACATATTGTGTGATATGATGAGCCGAGGGATCTGACAGCACCAGGTGGGAGGGCTGCACCACCTCTATAAACCTGATTTTATTCAGTCAGTGTAACAGCGATTGCAGGAATAAATGTCCTGATATTTGCACAGTGCACCCACTTGTCACTTTGAGGATGTGAAAAAGTAGCACAGCGCTCAGCGTTTGACCTCCGGACTGAAAGATTTTTCTGATGGAAGGAGGCTGATCTTTATAAACTCCCCTGCTACACTGTGGCATTTACTCAGCATCGACACTTGATCTTCATAATGTGTCCGTGATGAGGTCACCGCAACCTCCGCCGCCGACTGGAAGCTGTCTCACTGCTTGTCACAGCACATTTGAGCCTCCCACTAAACAGGCGAGGCGGTGTAGCTCTGCATTAACGCCGAGCGGCTCCGACACAGCTCCGCGCTCTGTGCAGAAATGCGTTTTCTCCTGTGTGGATATCCACAGTGGTTTGAACTGAAGCGACCTGCATGAGTCTGATATTCTCTGCAGGATTTTCACATACTGTAGGACCGAAGGCTGTTATCTAACCTCCATTTTATCAGGCAGTTCCATAGAGGGAATCAGAGTCTCTCATCCAGGAACAAAGTAAAACAGGGTTCACAGTTCTTTGTGTGATGATGGAACAACTACAGAGTCTTAAAAGCTTTCACTGCTTTGCTGTGTACTGGCAGCTGATCATTTCTGACATGTCACAGTTTCCTGGTGTCTTATTTTCATACCTTTATGACTGCACCTTCAGCACACATCAGCATAATCAAATAGCTGATGAAGCCACAAAAAGACACAGTTTGATGCTCCGCCATCTGGTAACATGCTTCCCAGCAGTAATCCAGCTCTTCAGTCTGATGTCATTATCTATTACCAGCTCCAAACACTCAAACACTGAGGTGCCACTGAGGGTTAAAAATGTCTGTGCTGTTACAATAAAGTTTAACGTAGAGCATCCACGGACAAAGGATTCGCATGCTTTAATTAGAAGTTAGCAAGAAATTAGCTAGCTACTGTCCATCTAAAGAAGCTATACTGTGTTCTGACCGAAGGATTTCTAAAGACTAAAACGTGCAGTTCTGTTTAGTTTTCCGATGTTTATGTCCAAATAGCAGCGAGTTAATTAGTGAAGTCTGGCTAGCAGATTTACAGTGGTGTGCTACCCGGGGGCTAGCTACAGAGCTATGGTTAGGCTAATATAAACACATTACAGGGAAGATGGAGGCTGAGGGTTAAACTGTTCTCAATAAAAGTTCAACAAATGTCAGGATGGAGGTACAGAAAAGAGAGAAAACAAAGGAAACCATCCGGAAGGATTTTTGAGTTTCTGAATTAAAGCAGAAATACATGTGCACAAAAATTGTTTCCAAAAGATGATAAGCTGGGCCCAGAACAAAAGTCAACAAATCAAACTTCAACTCAGGTAGTAACTCAAAGAACTCAAGCACAAAACTAAAACCCACAAGCAAGACAAGAGGGAAACTTAAATAGTGGCTGATCAGACCACTGCTGACATACACAAGGGGGTAAACAACTAACAAACAAAACTTAATTAACAAACAAATACTAATCAGAATACTAAGTACTTTTTAAATTAAACAAATACTATTACAACTGACCAAAACAGTCCAAACAGAAGAATAACAGGTAGAAAGCATTGCATCAATTTTCATTGTTATGCAGATGATACTCAGCTTTACCTATCAATGAAGCCAGATGACACACATCAATTAGTTAAACTGCAGGAAAGTGTTAAAGACATTAAGGCCTGGATGACCTCTAATTTCCTGCTTCTAAATTCAGATCAAACTGAAATTCTTGTACTCGGCCCCACAAATCTTAGAAACAT
>JASGAU010405742.1:0-11274 GCA_030220045.1 Australoheros facetus
CGGTCTGCCAATCCAGTGGCACTGCCCCAGATCTCCACGCGATATTGCAGAGACGTGTCAACCAAGACAGCCCTACAACATCCAGAGCCTTCAGGAACTCTCAGGACCCACTGTGCTAAAAAAAAATACATTAAAAAGAATAAAATTCAAAAACAAGTTAATATCCACTGAATGTATTTTTATTCTGATTATTTTACTGTTTTTTTCCTAGCAATCGCAAAGGATTGTAGACACCAACATTTGTAGCTTTGTTGCCATTAATCTGCAATCGCACCACTTACTTACATGGTGCAGAGGCAAAAATAAGACATTAGAAACCTGGCAGGTGTATTAAAGTCCATTAGGCAGATTTATTGTTCTTTCTAAGAATGCTTATTTGAACCAAACATCCATTTCACATTTCCAATGAGTCATGCTCGATTAAATTCAATGTGACCGAGGAGGGTATTATTAAGCTGAGCGGGTATGTGAATTAATTAAAGTCCTACTTTTTAATTCAATATAAATGTCAAGCTCTTTGTGTGGCAGGATATTGAAATCAATCAAGCTTTAATATAACGAGAGTCTCTGCCTGCAACAGTGATCCGCATGTCTGTGTCACATGTTGGCGGCTCATGTATAGTAGTGGGAGGAGGTCTGAAGGCTCAGACTGTCTGTCCTCTGATCTAGAACTGTTTTTCCATGTTTTTGACACCAGAGCAGAAGCGTGGCATTGAAAAATAGCTCCTTTGTAAGAACAGTGAATCACTGCTGGAAAACTGGATTTGTTGTGGCTACTTAACACTATGTTGTCATTGTTGGTAGAAATATATTTCCTTTAGCATTTTGTCACAACCGACAGAAATTCATTGGTCTGAAAGTGACAGCTAATCCCCAGTTTTATATGTCCCATTGTGGCAACTTTATAGGGTCTATAGCAAAGAAAGGGATTTACTAGAGAAAACAAACTCGTGAATTCCCCACCAAGCATTTGGTTTGTTTTCTGTGAACTATAAAATTTAATGTCCTTATACTGCCACTCACCACATAGCAGTAATTTCATGTGCATGCAGATGAGGTTTTAAATTGGTATAGCACAAAAGAGTGCATAAAATTGCTTCCATACGCTTGACACTGACATTCAACACTGTCTATCATGTTAGTGAGGTCATTATTTACATACAGTATGCAGCTGCCTGCAACAATGCTAGAGATAAGATACTAGAAATAGGTGAAAAATGTTAAATGTTAGCATTGATTTCTCCCTAATGGTAAATAGATGCAGACAGGATTACCACCAAGTTATCTGAGCTCAGTATCTGTACGGCCCTGGTGTTTCTACAGGTATGTAACAGCTTCATGCAAAAGTAAGAAGGAAGCAGAGACCAATTGTGATTTTTATCAGTTTCATTAGTGCACAGGGAACGCACCAAAATCAATCTACAAAAAAAGAGAGGTGATATCAAGCTGTATCAGTTGTAACAGTGTCAGTATGACTGAAATGTATACATAATAATGACTGTCTTTTAATTATCTATACCTCTGGCCAAATCATTATCAGTTGGTCTACTTGAAAAGTTGCAGGTAGTGATCATAAACCAATTTATATTCTAATGAGCATGACATTAGATGGAAGTGTTGAAAGGGCTGTGCTCAACGATGCTAAGCGAAAGAAAGTTCTGAGCCCTATTAAAGGAGGTAGAAAACCAGCTGACTATGATTTGTGGTAATTGGCAAGGCGTTTTGCTTGAGTGCACATACACAGCCCATTCAGTCACACTGTGTGGCTTCAATTCAAAAAGCACCAAAAAGCATAATTATGTTTATTACTTTTCCTCACACAAAGTGAGTGCAATCGATCCCTACTGGATGGCTTCAGTCTCGCACAAGATATGACACTGGGTAATATAACTCCTAATTATTTTTGCTGACTGATCTGGAGCATGGCAACATTCACATAATGAGCGGTACTTCTGCCCTTCCCAGCTGATTTGTTCCCCATAGTTACAGTGGATTGGTTAAAATGGGGGTGAATGTGAATGTTAATCCCCAGCAACACTGAAAGCAATAACAGTCATTTGTGAACCAACATTTTAAAGTGGATACTTCACACACACATGTTTTAATAAGATGTAAATATTCTGACTTGTGATCATTTAAAATACTATATTTCTCTAAAATGAAATTAGCTTAAAGTTGAAAAGGTTGAATAAATGCAAACCCTAAATGAAAAAATACCAACACAACAGAATTTGTATAGTCTACTAAAGAAAGAAAGAAAGAAAGAAAGAAAGAAAGAAAGAAAGAAAAAAGAAAGAAAGAAAGAAAGAAAGAAAGATAGAAAGAAAGAAAGAAAGAAAGAAAGAAAGAAAGAAAGAAAGAAAGAAAGAAAGAAAGAAAGAAAGAAAGAAAACCATGTTTCCACATTTGCAACGTTACCTAGCAAAAATGGTTGTAACAGCAACAACTGGTTGCATACTGGTTGCAGTATGAATGCATATTCAGAACTGTAAAACCACGGATGTTGACTTGACACTGTTTCTGTATGGATATATGGTGTGGAAAAGTGTGGGCCCAAATCCAGGAAACTGGAGGCAAAGTGACTAAACTAAAAGCAAGCCTTTAATATGGGTCAAAATAACCAAGTCCAAAGGGTTAAACAAACAGTAATATAGAAACACAAGGAAATCACAGAGGTACACACAGGGAAGCAAAACCATAAAACAGCACAGCAGAGAGAGTTGACAAACAATCTGACAAAGCTGGAGACTGGACTATTTATACATACTGGGCTGATTAGAGAATGAAAAACAGAAAAGGAACACAACACAAGTGAGAGTAATGACACAGGTTAAAAAGTAAAGCTGAAACAAGGCACAAAAGAAAAGTAAAATAAAACAGAAAATTATCCATCCATCCATTGTCTTCCGCTATCGGGTGACAGGAGCAGCAGGCTAAGCAGGGTATTCCAGACATCTTCTCCCCAGCCACACTTTACAATGGCGATGCCAAGGTATCCCAGGCCAGATGAGATATATAATCTCTCCAATGAGCTCTGGATCTACCCTGGGTTCTCTTCCCAGTTGGGCGAGCCCACAAAATCATAAAAGGGAGGCACCCAGGAAGCATCCTAACAAAATACCCAAACCACCCAAACAGCTCTCTATTCACTACAACAGTCCGTTACAATGCTCACATTACTGTGGACGCCACACCAATCTGCCAATCCAGCTTGCGCTCAACCTTCCCATCACTCATGCCTCTTCCCATCCCAAGATACTTGAACTCCCTTACTTGATGCAGCCTCTATTCTCCAACCCAGAGGGATCATTCCACCATTTTCCAGCAGAGAACCATGGCCAAAACTTGAAGGTGCCGACTTTCATCCTAGCTGTTTTACACTTGGCTGCAAACTGCTCCAGTGTATGCTGAAGGTCATGCTCTGATAATGGTAACAGAACCACATCATCCACAAACACAGGGATGCTATTCTGAGGTTCCAAAAGTGGACACCCTCCTCACCTTGGCCATGCCTTGATATCCTGGCCATGAAAATCCAAAACGGGATTAAAGATGAGAGCCAAACCTGGTGTAGTCCAACAATGAATGAAAAAGTGATTGACTTTGTGCCATGGACATGGGCACAGCTCTCACATTGGTTATACAAGGACCTGTTAACCCATAGCCCATAGCAGGCTGGAGCCCCATACTCTAGTGCAGTGTGCCTCCAGTGAACCTGGTCATAAGCCTTCTCCAAGTCCACAAAACACTTAACAACAAGAATTATATTGTGTAATACCCCAATAATTGGAGCACACCCTTCAGTCCCACATTTTGAAAATGGGAACCACCACCTGCCTCTCCACAAGCACTGTTCCAGACCTCCACGCAACATTAAAGAGACGTGTCAACCAAGACGTCCATAGCTTTAACATCTCATGGAGAATCTCATTCACACCTTTCCACCAGGGAGCTTTTCAACTACCCCAGCAACCTCTGCAAGTGTAATTGTGAGGCTTCCTCCAAGATTCTGGCTCTGCCTCCTTTATATAGGACATTTTGGCTGGTTTTATGAGTTCTTCAAAGTGCTCTTTCCACTACCTGACAATATCCCGAGTCCAGATCAGCAGTTCTCTTACCTACTCAAACGCGGTCTGCGTCAAGCCATGCTTTCCCGTCCTAAGTCACTGGATGACTTGCCAGAACTTCTTTTGGGCCTGTCAAAAATCCTTCTCCATGTCCTCCCCAAATTTCTCCCACATCCAGGTTTTTACTTACACAACTGCTGAAGCCATAGCCATCTTGGCCTTCCAATACTCATCTGCTGCTTCAGGAGACCCCCAGGCCAGCTGAGCCTGAAAAGACGGTGATGGCCTCCCTCACCACCAGTGACCACAACATCCTCAGACGTCACAACAGGCACTGATGACCAAAGTACCTGGCAGCTGCCCCAACAATGGAGATCTTGAACATGGCCCATTTGGGCTATGTCCCTACCTCTACCCCCGCCAAATGTTCCCAGTTCACCCTCATTACTTGTTTGTGGTGATCAGTTGACAGCTTAGCTCAAGTGTTTAGGACATATGGCCTCAGATTAGATGTTGCAACAAAAAAATCGATCATTGACCTTTGGCCTAAGGTGCTGTGGTACCAAGTAAGTACCTCCTTATGATCTAACATGGTATTTTTTATGAACAACCCATGCCTAGCACAGAAGTCCAATAACAAAACACTGCTCTGGTTTAGATGAGGCAGGCCATTCCTCCCAGTCAGTATGGATTTCCCAGGCAGGACCCCTTCCAAGACCCCACCCAAAGATTCCATGAAGGCTAAATATTCTGAACTGCTATATCAGAACTTTTGTGCCTTGAGGCGACTGTTTGCTGTGATTTGGCCCTAAATAAAATTGAATTGAAATTTAATTGAACTGCTCTTTCCCGCATATGCTCAGGCAGATGTTAGAGCCTTACCCTCCACGACTTGAAGTTGCACAGAAGCAACCCTCTCACTCTCCAGGGAAAACTCCATGACTTGTGAGTATCCCCACACCTGCCTGGCATGTCTCACCATGGGCCACTCCAGAAAAGGAAAGAGATCAGCCCTTCTCCAGGAGTTTAGTTCTAGAACCTTTGCTATGCATAGAGTTGAGCCCATCTATATCTAGTTGGTAGTGCTCCACCTCCTGTAGTAGCTCAGGATCCTTCCTTGCCAGTGAGATGTGGCATCCCAAAAACCAGTCTGCAATGCTGAGGGTCCACACGCCCAGCTCTCCACCTTTGCCTACACACTACTCAGAGGGCGGAGGATCAATGTCATTTTTTCAGGCTGTGCCCAAGCAAGCCCCATGGACATAGGCCTGGCATCCAAACGCTCACCTTCGAGCTCCCCTCTCAGGCTCAGCACCAGGAGAGGCTCTGAAACTTAAGCTTCATTGGGATTTTCCAAATCGCTCTTTGTCTCTCTTTGGGAGATACACCGCGGGAAGCTGGTGATTCATAAGGGAAAACAGGAAATAACAAGTAGTAAACAGTATAGTAAACAAATAGTAAACACAGAGATGGGAAGAATCACACTAGACAGTACAGACAAGGTGGAACAGACTAACAGAAGGAGGAACAGACAGGGAAAACACTGAGGGAACCAAATTACTGCTACTAAATATCAAAACACAAACCAAAACACTGGATTACAAAACTGAAACTCATTACTAGGAAACAAAGTAAAATAGCAAGAGACTGAATACAACTGGAACTGACTAGAATAATTAATATGTTGAAACAGGAATCCAAAAGGTACAATAAACACAACAATTTAAATTTTACACTCTGAAATAACAGGATAGCCTAAACAGAAAGTCAGAGTTTAACATATTAAGTTAGCATTCCAAGGAGGTGAAACAAAGATTAAATCCAGTCCAGTTTAGTAGGGCTGGATTCCCTGAAACAAAACAGTCCTGCTGTAAACTGTCCAGGTGTGTGCATGTGTGTGTCTATTGGGGCCACAGGTTCATCACTTCATTACAAGAACCCACTTCCTCCATCAGCCAATTTTCTGTTTTCCACACTAAACTCTAAGTGCCAGACTAATTGTGCTGAGCATAAACTGCAAATGTATCGGCTCTAATTAATTAACAGTATGCTGCCTTCAGTGCCTGTGAGAAATATCAGAATAAGCTGAAATTTGTTGGTGGGGATATTGAGAACTAGATTGTGTCAACAATATAAATAACGCAGAGCAGGAATGGTCACATTTTATGTGATCCTCAGACTGCTGAGATATTCATAGGCAGAAAATGTGAAAACTTTGAACTGAAGTCATGTTTGTAATTAATCAAATTAAAGTTATTAGAAATTAAATGATTACTGCATAGCCTATTATCAAGATAGAAAATTCACATTCAATGCATTTCTTAGGTTCTGAAAACACATTTATTCTATGGGTGCATTTTGTTTCCTCCTTTCTCACATTTCCTCCTGCACCTTTGAATCGAAGAGTCAGTGCTACATAAAGGCACTAGCTGTGCTTCAAAAGAGTAATGTGTCAGGGAGCTGCAGGATCAATGAACCTAAGCTTTAATGCATTTACTTTGTTAAACATGAACATTACAATCCTAGTCAGCTTTTTGAGGTTAAAATGAATTATACACAAAAAAAAACCTTAACCATGGAGAATTTTAGCATTTTAATAATATAGAGCATGATGCTCCTATTAAACCGGAATACATCACTATAGGCTATTATGCAAATTTCCACTGCAGTGTACAGGTGGGAATTTGCACTGCTGCATAACATTTACTATATGATGGACACCTTTATTCCAAATGCCTCACAGTAACATTACTGCATACCGTTCTGCTATACAGGTTTTGCATCTTAATTTAGTCTACTGTTCTGTGATTGACAGCTTATCTGAACAGATCTGAATTGTCAGTCTCACCTGCACTACTCCCAGCAGTTCAAGGCAAACACTAATAGGTATTTGCAAATGGTATTTGAGCCAGCTCTGATCTGTTTATTTAAGACCAGAAATCCATTACTTCATTGCTAATATCTGTGTAATTAAATATTTAAGACAAACTCCCATTAACTGGGGTAATTACCGAAGATAGATGGTTGGCTTTGTTTCATTACTAGTTCAGAATATAATTATATTTGCTATCAAAAGCAGCTATATGTAAGTCACAGTGTAAAAGCCTGGCCAGTCAAGGTCAAATGTTTTTTCTTGCACCATGACATAGTTAAAATGTAGACTGCCCACATTCATTAAATTAAAAATAAATGTGTTTTCAACCTTACAGACTCAAAGCAAAGCAGGTTTGAATGCATTATGCACTCATGTGGCATCTAGACAACAGTGACAATGTCATGGTTATGAACATCAGGTTTTGAAAAAGCAACAGTAATGCACAGAACAGAACAGAGGAAGCTTTAATTTAAAATCATAAAACAATATTGTTGCCTTAAAACCAACATTATTGTCTTTCAGCTTTTTGTCTTTCAGGCTTTTTGTTGCTGAAAGCCTTCACTGCATACCCACAACAAAAACTGTAATAGTTTTGTTTCAGAGACATTAATAGATGCAGTTAATTATAGAAACATTCACTGTCATTTGCATAATGTTTAAGGCATGGATATGTATGGTATGCAGGTTTAAAGTGTAGCCACCAATGATTTTTATAATATCAACAGAACACTCTGTGTTAAATGTAGATTAATTGACAAGGTGAACACTTAATTCAATATAATATAATTTTCCTAATGTTTTATTTAAGACCACTCTATATTAGATCACCAGAAATTTATTGTGAAGCAGCAACACAGGCTGCAGAACCTAAATAGGTTAGGGGTATGAAAGCTGTGCTAAAACAATGGCTTAGATTCGGTTCTTACATATTGAACCTGAGAATTCACTCTTTTTTCACCCTTTTTTTGCATAATTAAAATAAGCAGTTCAACAAATTTAAGTGCACCTTCTTTTACCTCATCTGATGATCAAAAACACCCCACATTGATTTTGGTCTATTTTGCCTTGGGCAAGGCCTCAAAGCCAAGCTGTGTTTGCTGGTGGATGCTGGAGTCCAAGGGTAGTCCTCACTGAGGCCCCAGGGCTGATGGCTATGGGCAGCAACAAGAGGACACAGGCCAATAAAAGACCGCAGGGTATGGGTCTTGCATTAATTAGAAAGTAGGGGGTTAAGAAATAGCTATTAGAAAGGAAAAGGAGTCTGCTGGGATTGTCTTGAGATTCTCTTGAATCGACCCTAGAGATTTCTCTGTTTCATGGTGAGTGAGGTTAAGTTGCTCTTTGCCTTCAGCTGTGTCCAGCTTCTTAACACTGAGAGCACTGTGTATACTGTAATGTATGCTCTGAATACAGGGATATTTTTAATGTATTTGTATTGTTCTGCTGAAGCTTGTCTTTGCTTACATGCATTTATACAAACATATGCACATATACATTTGTAGAAAGAAAGAAAAATGTGGTAATGCAACACAGCAACACAGTGCAGCACTGTTATCTGCCGCAGTGTCTTTACAAAATTATGGTATGTTTTAGATTCATTAGGAAATTTGCATCAATTACTTTGTAAAGAAATAAACCCCACAAGTATTTTTATGCTTTTGTATATATATTTGTATATCTGTTCATGCTGTAGTAACTACAGACGGATAAATGTGATGAGTCATATAATAAAGCTGGGAAAGAGTTGTTGAAGCCAGGTTAAGAAGAGAGGCAACGAACAGTGAGCAGCAGTGTGGCTTCATGCTGACAAAAAAAAAGCACTGCAGATGTGATGTTTGCTTTGAGAGTGTTGATGGAGCTATATAGAGAAAGTCAAGTGCACTGTCTTTGTGGCTCTAGAGAAAGCATATGATAGGGTGCCAAGAGAGGGACTTTGGTACTGTATGAGGACGTCAGGAGTGGCAGAGAAGTATGTGAGGGTGGTGCAGGATATGTATGAGGACAGGGAGACAGTAGTGAGGTGTGTGGTATGAGTGACATATGGGTTCAAGATGGAGGTCGGATTACATCAGGGGTCACCTGTGAGCCCCTTCTTATTCGCAACGGTGATGGGCAGGTTGACAGACAGAGGTTAATGGGCAGGAGTCTCTATGGAGCGTGATGTTTGCAGATGATACTGTGATTTGTAGTGAGCGTAGGGCGAAGGTGGAAGAGAGCCTGCAGAGATGGAGGTACGCTCTGGAGAGAAGAGGAATGAAAGTCATTAGAAGCAAGACAGAATACATGTTTGTGAATGAGAGGGAGACAGGTGGAACAGTGAAGCTGCAAAGAGTAGAGTTAGTGAAGGTAGGTGAGTTTAAATACTTGGGGTCAACCATCCGGAGCAACAGACAGCACAAGAGAAGTGAAGAAAACGATAAATGGACTGATTCTTTTCTACTTTACATGAGCACTTAAAGCACTTTAAACGGCATGTCGCATTCACCCATTCACACAAGCACTTTCTACATCTAACATTCACACATACAATCATCAGGAGGAATGTATCAGAAGCAACTCAGGGTTCAGTTTCATGCCCAAGGATCCCGGGCATACAAAATGGAGCAGCCAGGGATCAAACCACCAGCCTTCTGATTAGTAGATGACCTGCACTCCCTCTTGAGCCACAGCCACCAGACAGAGTTCAAGGCAAGGTGGAGTTGGCGGAGACGAGCGTCAGGGGTGATTTGTGACAAAAAGATAGCAGCAAAAGTGAGTAGGGAAGGTTTACAAGAAGGTTTACCTGCTATGATGTTGATGATGGCAGAGCTGGAGGTGGCAGAACTGAAGATGAAGAAGAAAAGAGGAAAACCACAGAGAGGATTCATGAATGTAGTGAAGATATGCAAATGATTGGAGTGACAGTGCTAAGGCAACCCCTAAAGAGAGCAGGCAAAAGAAAACGAAGACTCTTATACTGTTTCTATCCATCATGTATCTTTACCAAGTCCAAATTCCAATATTGCTAAAGCTCACTATTTAACACACAAGATATTTTGGTTATCTTATGGCATGGCCAAGTTCCCCCATTTCCAATCAATGGGCTAAGCTAAGCCACCTGTTTGGACCTGACTAAATATCATAATTACTCTCTTGTGAAAGTAAACGGCTTGTAAGACACTGTCACCAAGTTTTTGGTCAAGGGGAATTGTTACCTGAGATTAATATTGTTGTGATTTGGCACTATATAAAATAATGAATAATGAATTGAACTGAATTTAAATTGTGTGGCTAACTTTGTGTCCTTTTTGTTCCCTTTTCTCATTTCTCTTCTTGTACTGCCATTCAATCATCTGTTTATGCTGATGACCTGACAGGTAAGCACAATTTTTATTCTTCCAACTGCTTTCAATTTAATACAACAGTGATAAAACCAGTAAATACAAAAGCCTCACTTTCTTTCAAAGGTTGATCTAGCATTTAATTAAACCATCAGCTGAACTTGTGTTTTGAAAAAAATAATAAACACACAGGCATTACTTAAAAGCAATACAGTACTGAGCATGCTCGAAGAACACGGAGTAGTCCCTTATTGTTTCCTCTAAGAGTTAAGTAATGCAAGTATTAGTGAAGCTCTTCCTCACACAAGAGCCTTATGATTCGGTTGCCCGGGGGCAGTTGTCGTTGGCAGACTTGAAAACAGCAACAAGCTGAATATTGATTTCAAAAGAAATATAAAGCAGATTTCGGATGAGTTCCACAAGGTTGCTTGTTCACAGAGAAAGCGCATAATAGATATGCAAAGTACATCCCTATGCACAGTGCAGCACAGCAGAAAACATTTCAGCAGAGCTTGCATACTTGCATTTGTTTGAAGATATGAAGGCTATTGTTTTTCCCCTAGAGGAATTTGGCTTGCTGAAGGAGGACATTTTTGTGAATTGTTTTCTATTTTGAGGTGGTTGCACAAGACGTGTAATGAATCTGTTTATGGACAGCTACATAAAAGTAACCTTAGTAAATGAATATTGTTTATGGATTTAAAGACTGCTTGGAAACTGTTGGCTGAGGGAAGTAATCATTCATGTTCACAGGCTCAAAACATAGCAGCTTGTGACAAAATGATTTGTAGTTTAATCTCTGAGAATGAGGATGGTGACGAAGTTGCCTCTTGACTCTGACAAGTTTTTTTTTCCATCGACTGTATTGATTTGGCTTTGCTCGGTGTGATGTAATCAAGTTGGTGTATCAACTATTCTAAAGCAGTCACTGCCTTGATTCATTTATCAGAGCTTGAACTCAAGTTAAGCATAACTGACAGAAATCTTTGTGAGGCTTGAGATGGGGGGGGGG
>JASGAU010405743.1:0-18303 GCA_030220045.1 Australoheros facetus
GTACCTGCAACATATATACACACACATATAAATAAGAAGAATAAAAATAAAAATAAGTCATTCACGCTATACACTATATACTATACACACTTTACATGGAGTTATAGAATATTTTATTATTTACATTGTGCAATAATAGTCCATTTACAGATGCACACCTCTGCGTGGTACATGTTTTGCTTAAATATACTAAATACTAATCTAACAACCTGTATATATTACTGTGCATCATGGTAAAGTCAGTTCTCTGACTGTGACACTAAATTAGTTTAATCAAAAATTAATCTGCATTCTGTGTTATTTCCTGTTTGGGTCCTATAGATTCTCTGCATAGTCTTTGTTCTGGAGGCAAATAGTTTGCATAACTGATCATTTGTATCTGAAAAATTGAGCGAAAATCTGAATTTCACTTCTCCTTTGATGAACATCTGGAGGTTTCTGTAAGGCAGTGCAACATTTAAGAGAGCAGTGGTGCATATCAATCTCCTGTAACAGGTCATAACTGCAACACATCAATCCCTAACCAGTTTAATTTGATGGTGATTTGGTATAACTATACTGAAGTACTTGTGCTCACACGTGTTCAAACATAGCAGTAATCTCCTAGATACTCCGAGCCTGAACTCCCGATATCCTTGTAGACTCTGATAATGGTCACAGCTGCGTTAGCTGCCAATGCTGCAAAACATAGAAAAATGCCATTGTACTGTATAAGGTACCTGAAGGACAAAAATTTCAGTGTGACAAGAATAAAACCAAACACTTTGCATGCAAGACCTTAAAAAAAGTTCACATTATCAGATGCACAACAGACATTCAAATTACAGCATGGGTCAGTGAGCACACCTGCACCTGTGGAGTCTTGGTGGAATTGTTTTGCATTTCTGCTATATAATAATGAATATTGCCCTCTTCTGTCAAAATAAGAGAATGCACATCAAATAGAATGAGTCACATGGATCCAGAAACCAGACTGGACATCAGAGTGAGACAGAAAACTACAGGATTCATACAGAATCCATCCTCTATCTCTTTCTGGTAGCGCATAATTATTTTGGGCTTTTTCAGTCATTATTTGTTGCCCATTAGTATCTCATTATATTGTTTAACATCATTGTGCAGTTTTGTGTTTTTTTTTACATTTTTCTTTCTGTTTATTTCACACCTATTTGGTTGTAGTCCTATTTTCCTGCTTCACACCTCATTTTATTGCCTTTGCACTTACATTTTGTGCAAACCATCCTATTGTAGTCATATTACAACTCCTAATAGTCATAACAAAAAAATGCCAAAAGTCACTTCAGACAGTAGTTCATTCATGATTCACATTAACCAAGATGCAAATCTTTTAGGACCAACTTTAATTATAATTTACATCATCAATTTTATTCAATACCAGAAATTGTTCTGTGACAAAAAGACATAATGGAGTACAGTACGGTGTCCTCGGGATTTGTGTCAACTTGTTACATATGAGCATATTTTTATTGCATCAAGCATCTGCTAAAAGCACATTTTCAATGTTTCCAGTGATTGTCTAAACTTTCTGATAAATGAGGTACGAGCCAATCTCATCTGTTTCTCCAATCAGACTAAAACAAAAACACTCATTTCCAAATACTGCTTAACCCAAGTCTGAGCATCTCAGGGTCAACAATACATTATGATTTTCAGTTCATAATTGCACAGTTCAGGAAACCAATGACAAGTTGGTAAACAAGAAAACAATTTGGAGGAAGAAAAAAAAAAACCTTGAAATGTTCTTCTGTCGTGTTAGTTACAAATATAAAACAATGATGTACATACTAAAAGCTGTTCAAAATACAGGACATTACATAATATACAAAAGATGACAAAACAAATCCTCCAGTTTAACACATTCAAACAATTGCATACAGTATTTGTGTTGGACTGATACCAACTTAACAACAATAAGGCCTCCATTAGAAAAGTCAAAGACAAACAGGGAAACACCACTGAGAAAAGGGTGGTTAAGACAGTAAGCTAAAAGGCACTGTTCATGCAGTAACAAATGTTGAGATCCAGAGTCTATAGGAGAAACAGCACAGATGTTTTCATGGCATAGATGTATGAATTGCATAAATGTGTGGTTTGCTGCCTGCAACACCCCCCAACTGCCACCAGAGGGCCAAAACTGGACATTTTAGCTTTCAATTTAAAATAATTACAAATTTTATGCTCAAAAACTGACTACAAGCAAAAAATATAACAAAGATCTGACTTTTTATTGGAATGGTTAGATTTTCACTGAGGTACAGTACACTGGCCTTGCTTTTCTGCTGCATAAAGACTACATTGTCCCATCCTCTGCCACAGTGCAGCACAGTTTAGTACACTATAGTTTACACATATGTAACTACAGCAGAAATAACCACAGCAACCAGCTGCAAAGGCCACATGGCAGGATCACTGGAGAGAATGTTAAACAAGACCAGTGTCATGAAACACGTTAAAATAACAGTTGTTTCTGCTCAAACTTTAAACTCCTGGCATTTCTTTCCAGCTTAATTAAAACGTGTCATTTTGCTGACAGAGCGCTCACATATAAACCAATCACTGTAAAGATGGTGAATTAATTAAGTATAAGAGTCATCTGTTCTGTATCTTTAGACTCTTATTAGAAGTAGCAAGATAAGATTCTTTATGAATATGGTCTTTGGTGTCTAAATTAACAATGGTAATGCCGTGATAATGCATTGCTTATGCACAGGCTACCAGTTTCAACATAAAAACACACAAACACAAAACAAATGGTGAAAATATTATGGCTATATGCAACTTTAGAACAAGGCACAAAAGGTAAGATAAATATCAGTGTGGAAACACCGGGAAGAGTGGAGCAGCATTTTATGCCCTTTAGAAAAAACATTAACACTAACAGGCTGCGAATAGTCGCCTTTGGACCAGCAGGAGATGTTGGCTGGTTTGGCTCTCACTGGCGTTCACTCTTGGAGTCTTTACAGACCAGGATTTAGCGGTTGCTCCTGATGGCTTCCTTGGCCGCCAGGATGAGCGGGGTCAGGCTGGACAGAGGCTTTGCCAGCTTCAGGAATGGATGCTAAATGGGCACATAAAGAAGCGGACACATGAAGTATTAGGAGTTAAGGGCTGAACTGTATTTTCTAGGATCAACCTCAGGCAACGGTGCACATAATTTACTGACATGTAAAAGAGAAACCTAACTGTATAGCATTAAACATTCTCCAGCTTCAGCATTCAGACACATCACATTGAATTTGGCAGTATGCGTGTATAAGCTTGTTCTACCTGCAGCAGTTGTCTGCCTGACCCGCGTTTCTCCACATCCATCTCCAGACAGAGGTTAAGGAAGGATTTGAAGACAGGAGACAGCTTCTCTGGGTTCTGCAGCTCAGGAGTCCCATTGGTGGCAATTAAATACAACGCCTAAAACCAAAATAATAGCAAGGTAAGAAAAGCTGGGCCAAATATTATTTAAGCACTAGAGTTTAAACACAAATTTAATTTCTTCACAGCACTAATACTTGTACTAATACTTGTAGAATATAGATTGCATTGGGGCTGTCAAAACACCAGATTTTACTTTCACAATTGTAGTAAAAAAAAAAAAAACAATTAAAAAAAATCCAATTCATCCATATCATTGTTTATTATATGTTGTCTTTTATGGAAAATTAATGAAACTCAAACTATACATGCATAAACAGGGCAATATAGTCCATAACTGTAAAAAAGTGAACAATGAACAATTACAGAGCGGTTTCATTTAAAAAAAAAAGAAAAAAAAAAAAGAAAAGAATAAAATTAATATTTCATTCATACGCATCATATCATGACTACATGTTATCATATTGACAGAAGCCAGACTGAAGCCACACAGTCATTACAGCCATACTATGAGCTCTGCAATGTTTGTAGCATTTGACAAAACCAGAAACAAAAAAACGTGGTGATAAAAAGGTGTAATTTTTCCCATGTTCATCATCTTCGTTTAGCAGGGTTTTTTTTTTTTACCATAAATTAAAGTACTGCGCAAACTGAATGTTGCTGCTAGAGGAAATAAAGAGAATCAAAGACATTTTAACATAAACAACAAATGACAACCTCAAGGTGGCGCTATAGGAAAAGTTAGTAATTCCTCAATTAGGAATGATAAAATTAAAAGAAAAAAAATGGTTCCAGTCCATCCAGCAGATGTTTGTCATATTTCTCAGATTAAGCAAATTACCCAACATGCTGGTAGAGCAGAAAAGAACAAAAAGATGATCGCAAATGTAATCAGGGTTGAATGTCAAAGCAATGAGATTATATTGTAATTGCTGAGATATTTCAGCCCAGATTAAAGCAGCTGACAGACTGGTATGGATGAAAATGTGCACATTCAGCCATGTGCACATTTCCATCCACAGAGCTGTGACACATGCTTGGCAAAAAAGCCAAATGTTTATTCCTTCCAGCATCTTAAATGTGAGTATTTTCTCATTTTTTTCTGCATTATTTAATACTGAATAAAGCATATTTGGGTTTTGCTTTGTCATCATCCTGGGCTTCAGAAACCAGTGATTTCTATTTTTCATGATTTTCTCTCATTTTCCAGATAAATTATTTACAAAAACAAAAACAAACAAAAACTTGCAGCTCTGTTTCTCTAGTGTAGGTAACTGTACAGTATACACAAACATAAGATCACATCATTGCTCATTCCAGTGCACACTCACCCTGAGAGGGTTTTCATTCAGATATGGAGGCTCTCCCTCCACCATCTCTATGGCCATAATCCCCAGAGACCAAATGTCCACTTTGGGTCCGTAGGCTTTCCTGGTCACCACCTCTGGAGCCATCCAGTAAGGAGTACCCACCATGGTGCTGCGTTTGCTCTGCTCTGGAGTGATCTGAGCACAGAACCCGAAGTCAGCTGCAAAGAGAGAAAAAAAAAAAAAGGTTTAGATTAGAAAAACAAGCAGTGTATTCCTCAGTGGATGTGTGCGTGTGCATAATGCATATGCCCCAGCTCACTAAGTTTAACTGATCCGTCCATCCCCAGAAGCACATTGTCACTCTTGATGTCTCTGTGGATGACCTGGTTGGCATGAAGAAACTCCAGAGCCTGAAGGACCTGAATGCATGGAGGTAGGAAGATTAGAATGTCCCAAAATTAAAGCAATGAGGACGCACAAATTATAGAATATTTAAAATTTTAAAAAATTTTAAAAAGATATAAGGTAATAATATTAGATAACTCTTAACTGACACAAGTCCAATGACGTTTTTTATCCACAGGTTTCTGGAAGAGCATACGTAGGCTGCCATGACAGACTGCTATTTCCGCTGTATGGTTTTATACTTCCGGTTACCCAAAGTCAGAGCCAGAATTATTCACAAAATTCGGTTACTTTGTGCTGTGATAGGCGGCTTTATTAGTTGGAACATGAGCTCGGGTTCAACTTGTGCTGTTGTCGGTTGCCACTACATCAGTCTGTACATTTTTTCAAATCATTTTATTCTGTAAATTTGTTCTTTTTCCCCAAAATTATACTACCCAGTTGCACATCTTATTACTGTATTTTTTCCTTATGTTTTAAGTTTTCCTTTAATGTACAGCCTCTTATTTTTTTACGTTATTTTATTTATGGTGTGACACTACAGCATACAGCTTTAACAATGCGTGGCTTCCACATGTAAACACGTAGCAGTTAGCAAGATGACAGCTGCGTGTCTCTCCGATCACAGCCTTCGGCCAGTCCAGTGTTTCTGTTTCAGTGATCTGAACACTCTGATATCCAGATAAGTGATATACCTTCCACAGAATAGCTGCCACATCACTACATGATTTCCCTAATCGGGTGATACAGGAACAGCTGACGGTCTCCATCACTCCACTTTCCCTTAGCATGACCCATGCTAACTGCTTAGCTTGGCCAATTGTCTGGCATGGCTCTACAGCTGCTTTAAGGAAAATAACATTGCCTTGTTACTTTATTGCTTTAAAGGTAATCTGGTGCTCTTATAATTACGTGATTCCTCACCATCAACACCTTCGGAAAAAACAAGGTAATTGATAAGGTCGGTGTAGCTGACTTCAGGCCATAATTTCATGTCATCTACCCAAACAGTGAGAACTGACGGGTGAGGCACTGTTACTGAATTGTCCTCGCTGTTTTTTAAAACATCCTTGCAATGTATCCACCTCCGATGTGGAACCATTTACACCATGTAAAAGAAACTGCAGTGTCAAAATGTTTAAATGAACGGCAAGTGTGTAAGCCCGCAACCGTAAACAACAGCGCAAACGGAAGTAAAACACCGGCTTCCGCTATGAATTAGGGGTAATGACGCGAAGTCAGGAATACTGTGGATTGCTTTCATTAGCTCAGTTCTCTGAGAAAAATCCTACCTCTCTGCAGACGGCAGCAATCTGAGCCTCATCCATGCATGTCTCTGTTACAACATCAGTTAGCGACCCGCCAGCCAGGTATTCCATTACCACGAAAAGCTCTTCTCCAACAAGGAAGCTATAAATACACACACACACACACACACACACACGCAGTGTATTTAAAGAGCAGTTCACTTGCAGTTGGTTTTGTGAAGTGTTTATTGTATGTTTTTCTGTGCTGTATCTCCTAGCGTTACCTATCTAGGAAGTTGACAATGTTGGGGTTCTTCAGCTCCTTCATGACCAGGATCTCATTGATAATTAGCTCCTTCTTTGGCTGCTTCTGCAAGTTGATCTGTTTGATGGCAACCTACAGAGCACATCATCCTGTAAATCTACTTCCAAACAAACACTTGCAAATCTATATGAGCAATTACAAGGTATAACTAATTAGTTTGCAAAGCTGCTTGTTCGTACTATAAGAATACTTCCTGAATTTGTACTGTCAAAACTGGAAATTGCAAAATAGCTTCGTCAGCATTAACTGCAATAGGAAACTGCACAGTCTTTTGATAAGCACTGAATGCTGGGATTTGAAGTCTTGGTACAAACAGTTTACATGCATTTGTACTACCACTGGTCCACAGAAACAAATTTCATTTGTGATGACTCAGTTTTATCAAGTCTCATTTAGCAATGAGTGTGACAGCAAACATGCCCGGGACAGCATCAGGACTCTAAGTAGTATAAACCAATATCTGCATGTGCATCTGTGGGCAAGGACAAGATTTGTGATATGAGAAGCTTTCTGGTTTCCATCTGTAGTCTGAGGTCTATGGAGAAACTACATGATTTGAGCTTTAGTTGCAACTTTGTACACCAGAAGCAGATTCAGCAGATTGCCTGAATCCCAAAATTGGTTGCATCATTGCATTAAAAATTAGTGCATTTCATAATGCAATCATCGACATACCACATGTGGTCATCCTGCTAAGGCGTGCCTAAGGCATGCTGTGAAAAATGCATATTTTCACTATCATCTCCTTGGAAAAATACCTGCTGGGTCATGGGAGGCCACACAGCAACATACCAACATGTGGCAGATTTTCATTTTCTGCAATTCTATTGGTTAGCGGTTTTTTTGACTTGTCAAAATCACTTATACTAAGAGAGTATATGGTGCCAGTGTTTTCCTCACCTTTAAATAACTAAATGAACTAAAAAGAACCCCAGAATAAGTTTCATAATATAATAAAACAAATAAACAATAAATAAAATAATAACAAAAGGCATGGAAAGAATCACTATAATAGTTAAACTAGAGATAGATTTTTTCTAAATCATTCAACACCATCACTTGTGTGTGCGTTTTTTTTTTACAATTCAGCCCAATCTCATCATGGAAATTGAGCTAATGGTGAATTTTTGTAGCGGTTCAGACGCTTACCTCTTGCCCTGTGGCAACATCTATGGCTGTGTAAACTGTGCCAGAAGCGCTGGAAGTGAAAAAAAGAAACTAGAATTTAAAAAAATTTTCACACTCTTTTGACATTTATTGCACATAATTTATCGTACTGAACTTTCCATTTTCAACCAGCAGCTTGCTACACATGTTCTCACAAATGTGTCATAGTTTCAGTCTTCACAGTGGCCTGAATTCAGACTCACCCCTGGCCGATCTTTTCATAGCGAGTGTATTTCTTCTTAGGATCTCCGATGCTGACAATCGTTCCTGAGAGTCATGGGAAATTTTTTTTAGCTTCACCAGAGTTAAAAAAAATACATGTCTGTCTGTGATGCATGATTTCTAGAGAGTTGGTGTTTTGCATACTTAGTTTCTCCATGATTTCCTCGTCAGTCATCTTGCCTCCCTTATTCTGCCGTCTGTCAGCTGCCTTAGAGCTGGGATCATCTGGAGCTGGGATTGGATCAATCACCGACTTCGTGTACACCTGACACAACACGGGAAAGGAAAAAATCCCATAAATACTGAATGAATACTAAACTTTGACTGAGCCTGCCCCTCCTATTTTTTAACAGCTTGTAATTTTAACTATCAAATTCTTACAATCATACAGTAAATAAGATAAGCACATTTAGATAGTTACTGTCTAATTTTGGTTGTGAAACAAAACATCAAACTCACTGATTTTGTGTGTTCTGGCCGTGGTGCCACAATCGGTGGTGGTGTATCATCATCATCATCGTCATCATCCTTGCCTGATGGGGAGGTTGCAGTCCCCTGCTTGCCTGGCTGCAATAGTAAACATATAAAGATAAATTGATCTTTAGTCATAAATTACTGATTAAACGAAAGCAAACGTGGGAAAAAATGAACAGAGTTACTCACCGATTGTGAGCCTTTATCTGAAAGAGAAAAAAATAATACAATGTTCAAGAAAAGAAAAGTGAGTCTGCACCATGTTGGAATTATAGTATAAATTCCATTCTGTTTATTATGGATTATCATATCTTCTGTTTGTATGCTTTTATAAGTTGTTTTATGTGCATATTATACTGTTGTTTTTATGTTTGAAATCGAAACACGTGGTGACATTTCTTAAAAAGGAAGTTGTAGTTACCTACAGGCTGTTTCAAGCCTACAGAACACACTTAGGATACGTGTCTCATGTACGCCATGTTACGTATGCACATTCCACAGTATACTTACTACCATATATAGTAAGGAAGAAGCCGAGAATGTTGTTTATTACATGCTGTAAACTGAGTTTTGTGTAAACCCCGTGATCTTATTGTGAAAGTCCGAATAAAAGCGCTGCGCAGGAAGTCGTCCCTTGGGACAGATAACTTCCGCTCAGCCGAGAGCTGAGCTTAAGGAACGGATCTCTCCTCCTTGCGCAAGTTTTAAAAGAGTTGTGTGTTTGTTCTCTGAGTTTATTAAAATGATCTGAACCTATCACACCAAACAAGACTTTTATTTATCTGCTGAGAAAACTAACCTGTGCCAGAAAAACTGAGGTATTTCTGTTTTCCACTGGTGGAGTCGTAGAACTTGAGAATGTCGAGAACAGCCTGAGGATTTTGTTTCTGTTCCGATTTACTGATGTTGGAAGTTTGAAGGAGACGGGCCCACTGCTCCGGCATGCCCTGGACAAACAAACACACATGTGCCCATTTAAAAAACACATACATTAATCTATTCATAAATCAAAATGGAAGAAAAATAATAAAGATGAAACACAGGTCACACTCTTGAGTGGTCTGTGAAGAGTTCGTGCAGCTGGATAGCCACTTTCTTCAGCCAGCAGTTCCTTTGTTATCCATTAGTTCCTTTTTTTAATGTCAAATAATCTCTTTATTGAAAACAAAATAAAACCACAAAACTTTCATCTGTTTTCTGACTTCCAGTTAAAGAATATACAGTAGTACATATGCTCACTGCACATAGAGAAGGGCATGAAATATTGCATGCCTGACCAACAAATCTTACAGAAGCACAACAGGAAATTCCTGGGACTTTCCATGGCTCGTCACAGTGGAATCACTGGATCAACTTCTCTGGGAGCTCAGCTCCGGCTCTAGTTACACATGAGTGCACCAACCACGAAAAAAAAAAAAAAAACCCAGAAAATTTCTCAGTGACACTCTATGTGCAGGGGTCTTTCAGTCACAAATGCATGCTGCAGCTTTACTTCTTGGACAGCTGCAATGATCCCCTTTGTGGCACAGCAAGCACTGCAGCTGAAAATCTGATGAGTTATCTTATTTACAGCAAGTATTTCCTAAGTGAAGATTTATATGTCACTGAATTAAACATAGCTGCTCTCAACAAACCAGATCTTAGAGATTAGCAGAGGTAACTTTTGCCTACCACACTGATCCAGCTGACAAAGGCTGACAGTGATGATGACAGCCAAGAAATATCAAGGGATGCACCAATCTGATATTTGGTTCAGTTATTGGTCAGATTGTGACTCAAAGAGCTGACTGGGGGCAACAATGTGACTCTATGGTCGATCCATTCAATTTAATTCAATTCAGTAGGAGGTCTTATTGTCAGTGGGAGAGCATGGAGGAAGTTTACAGCAAAGCATCTTTTATTTGCATGACTGCAAATGTTTTTAATTGAGCTGCAAACGGCTGTGAAGTCAGTGAACCAAACTGGAAAACTCTAACCAGATGATGCTTTCTCTCTCTCACTGCCTTTATGTTGGTGTAGCACTTGTTTGGAAGGAGCAGCAAAGGGAGGTGCACTCAGACAGGAGGAAAGGAGAAACAATTATAAATAACAGCAGGATGAAGACTGCTTACACTGCGCTAGACTACAGTTTATTAATTTAACACTGCAGATACCTAAAGCCAAGGTATCAGTTAGATCAGTGCATAGCTTAAAATGTAATTTCCCTGCTCAATATTTAGTGAAGTAATGCATGTCCATTATACAGGATAAGTGAACTTGTAACACTGCTCAATATTAAAAGGTACTTACAGTGAATTCTCCAGTAACAGCATCAAAACCCACATGGATGGTGTGCTCAAAGTCTGAGGGTGAGGAGATCTCAGGTCTGTCCTTATCCCGGTCCTTCTTCTTCCCTCCTGCAGGCAAACGTCAAGGTTATTCATCCAGTGCCACTCATCTGGTCTTTTATTGTTACTGTACAATATGTTAAATGGCTGTGTCCACTCATGTGTGCATGTGCTCCACATGTCTCACCTTTCTCAGAGGCAAACATGGAGATGATCTTGTTTCTGGGCTTCTTCTCCTCTGGTGCAGACGGAAGTGGCCGAGAGTTGTGATTGGTTGATTGGGCGTCTTTGACTCCTCCTCCTTGGCTGCTCATCCTGACAGGGGGGGCGGGGGGCTTATCCTCACACACTCCGCTGTCACACATCTACACTCACCTCGACCTGCAAATTTAAGAGACATTCGGATAAGAGCCACAAATTTAACAGACATCCGAGAAGTGTATTGCATGCTAAACCTGCAGTTCTCTTCTTCCTGTTTTTTCACATTTCGCAATACTTCTCAGAGCATCACATTAGTCCAAACTTCTACCAAGAAATGTCTGCTGCATCGAATAAAGTTTAGCCTACACTAGACATAAAGAAATAGCCTTAACGACAAATTAGAAAAGAAAAAAACTCACACAGACAAAGCTAATCCATCCATGCTACAGCATGAGAATCGGCTCTGACGGTTGGAGCAAAGGGAACCAGCAGAACGTGAACAGGAAGCAGTGCTGAATGGGCAAAGTGACGTGTTGAGTCTCTTTCAGTTACAAATGAATGAGGAAGGAAAGCAGGCAGAGAGAGAGATGCAGAGAATGAGAGTCAGCAAATGAGCGTGATGGCGAACGGTAAAACAAGTGTAGTGAAGGGAAGAAGACCAGCCCCACAAAAGGATGAGAAAAATACCTGAGCAGGGTAGTATGAAACAGCAAAAACATTGTGCAGACTGAAGTTAAGAAGTTTGTTTTTAATTTCCTTATTTTCTAGTCAAAAAAAGAAACACTAGTTTTATGTCATGAAATATGTTCTCAATCATTGCTTTAAAGCCATTTCTTAATACATCACTTTAATCTCTTAGAATACCTAAATATATTTTGTGATTAGTTTTTGTTTCCATGGTTTTAGTCAATAACTGGATTTTTTTTTTTTTGGAATTGGAATTCTGACTGGCGATAGATACTGAGATGAGGTGCTCTAACCTACTGTATAACTGTGCCATTCTTTCTGAATGAGGGCCATATCCAGACATTTACTGGCCAGCATTTAGTCCTGATATGTCTCCTATTAAGCACGCCTGAGACACGCTAGGTTGATATGTTCATTACGAGCACCCACAGCCAACAGCCACTGCAGAGCTGCAGGCTGCATTCATCCAGGAATGGCGAGAAATCACTTAAAAACAGATCCAGACACTTGATTCACAGATGGGTGTTTTCTTGCATTACATCCAGAAGAGGTCATACTTCTTATTAAACATCTTGTATATACATATAATATAGTGTTGGTATATAAAATCTGTTGAAAACACAAACTTGTGTTTATTTTTAGACCAGTTTATACACATATACACCGATCAAGCATAGCATTATGACCACTGACTTGGTGAAGTGGATAACACTGATTATCTCTTCATCATAGCACCTGTGGGATATATTAGGGAGCAAGTGAACAGTTTGCCCTCAAACTTGATGTGTTAGAAGCAGGAAAAATGGGCAAGCATAAGGATTCAAGCGAGTTTGACAAGGTCAAACTGAGATGCTGGGCGACTGAGTCAGAGCATCTTCTAAACTGCAGCTCTTGTGGGATGTTTCTGGTCTGCAGTGGTCAGTATCTATCAAAAGGTCCATGGAAGGAACAGTGATGAACCAGCAACAGGGTCATGGGCAGCAAAGTCTCACTGATACACATGGGGAGTGATAGCTGGTCCATGTGGTCTAGTACAACAAACGAGCTAATGAAGCTCAAATTGCTGAAAAAGTTAATCCTGGTTCAAATACAAAGGCGTCAGAATACACAGTGCATCACAGTTTGTTGTGTATGGGACTGCATAACCCAGAGAGCAATCAGGATGGCCATGCTGACCCATCACTCACCAAAAGCGCCAACAATGGGCATGTGAGCATCATAACTGGACCACAGAGCAAGGAAGAAGGTGGCGTGGTCTGATAAATCATGTTTTCTTTTACATCACCTGAATGGCTAGGCGTATATGTGACCTATGGAACAACTGGCACTGGGATACACCATGTGAGGCAGTGTGATGCTCTGGGCAATGTTCTGCTTGGAAACCTGCCATCAAAGTGGATGTTACTTTGACATGTACCACCTACCTAAGCAGTGTCGCAGACCATGTACACCCTTTTATGGAAACGGTATTCCCTGGTGGCTGTGGCCTCTTTAAGCAGAATAATGCACCCTTCCACTAAGCAGAAATGGTTCAGGAATGGTTTGATGAGCACAACGAGCTTCAGGTGTTGACTTGGCCTCCAAAGTTCCCAGATCTCAAACCAATAGAGCATCTGTGGAATGTGCTGGACAAACAAGTGCAATCCGGAGGCCCCACCTCACAACTTAAGGGACTTAAAGGATCTCTTGCTAACATCTTTGTGCCAGACAACATACACTTTTAGGGGTCTAGTAGACTCCATGCCTCAACAGGTCAGGGCTGTTTTGACAGCAAAAGTGGGTCCAACACAATATTAGGCAGATAGTCATAATTTTATGCTTGATCAGTACTGTTGAATATATAGTATAGTGTTGAATGCTGAAATTAAACAATACAAAGATTCATATATTTAGGTCAGTGCCTGTACAAATGCTCCCTGTGATGCAAAAGCTCAAGATTCAGACTACTCTAAGAGACTACTCTACTCTAATGATAGCAAATATACATATACAGTCATCTCAGACATATAGCATACTGCACCAAGGATTAGTATATAATCTTACTATAACGATTGTAGCGTACATATGTAGTATATAAACTATATTGTCAAACGTATTCACTTGTCTACCATTCTTAATACATAAAGTTTAATATGATGTCGGCCCACCAGTTGCAGCGATAACAGCTTCAACTCTTCTGTGAAGGCTTTCCACAAGGTTTTAAAAGTGTGTTTATGGGAATGCGCTTCTGACCTCACAAATGCGCTTCTTCCGGAAGCGCATTTGTGAGGTCAGACACTTTACAGCACTGCAGCTGACACGTTGCAATGCACTTGGTGATGTAAGGCTAGGACACAGCTGCTCGGCCATGAAAACCCATTCCATGAAGCTCTCTACACACTGTTCTTGAGCTAATCACATGAAATTTGGAGGTCTGTAGCAATTGACTATGCAGAAAGTTGGCGACTTCTGCACACTAAGTGCTTCAGCATCCACTGACCTACTCTTTGATTGTAAGTGGCCTACCACTTCGTAGCTGAGTTGCTGTCATTCCCAATTCCTACGCAATCCAAGGCACAGTAGTGGCCAGTGAGAAAAATGCTTGGCTGATAAGTCAAAATGTTAATAAACACTGGCTGCAACATTAAAAAGATTCTTGGTCATCAGTGAATAGTATTAACAACCTAAAATTGTCATATAGCATGAGAAATTTATTATAGGACCAATCTTCTTCAGAAAAAAAAAGTACTTCAGCACAAAGTAAAAATTTTAAACCATTATTTTGGTTTTAATTCGATTACCTCTTCATCCTCCTCCCCTAGGTAAGTAAGCTTGGGTTTACCCTAATATGGTGAAAACTGAGATTGCAGACAGACACTCAGGCAAGCGCACACACAGAAACCCTGAACCTCAAAAGCACCTCTTAGACTTGCAGAGCAAGAAATTCGATCCGCTCTGAGCTGCTTTTTGCATTCTTGATGACATCACAGACAGGAAGCAGGAAGCAAACAGAGGTTTCCTCACTTACTGTGTCTGACCGCAGATGACACAGCTCGTACTAAAAAGAGTATAACAAACGTGGCTCAGGTAGGTATGCCTATGACCTCTTCTTTACACAGAAACCCTCCCCTTGCCGTAAAAGCTCTGTAGACTTGACTCAGTTGTGATATAAAATCAAAATACAGAAACTAAATCAAGTATCACTGAATATATTAGAATATAGGTCCAGATTCTTAACACAATAACCAGTACATGCAAGATTAAGCCTTTGTGTGTATAAAATTTTTTTACACAAGCAGATTAGTGCTGTGTAATAACCAGGCCCTCAGGCCACAGCAAGAAAACACATTAGCATTTAACTGTGCCAAGGCCACTACTTCCCTTTGTGTGTCTGAATCATCATACTGTGTGTCTGAGGCCTTCTCCTCCTCAGACTGACTCATGGATGGCCATGTAGCAGGTTTTCACACTTTAGGTCAAGCTTTCTAATGCGGTAAGAGTAATACTGTTAAAAATACACAAACCAACGAGCAAGTCCACCCACACAACATGAGGCGCCTCCCTTGTGCTCTTTATGTCCCCAAATCCCTTTAAGCTGGAAGTACTCACCTGTTTTGTGCCTCTTCTGCACCTAAGAGAAGACCAGGTAAACAATAAAAATTGCCGTACTCCCAGTCGATCTGTGCACCTCTTTCTCTGGTGCTCATTTATCTGCTTAGCTCTCACCTTTTTCTTTACACTATCTCTCTATCTTTACAGCCTCACAGGGCAGGTCTGAGCAGGCTACCTCATTCCTCAGTGATCCTGGAGGGGACAAGTGTATTCTTGCCCAAGCGGGCAAGAATACAATTCCACAGAAACTTTGAGTGTGTGTGTGTGTGTGTGTGTGTGTGTTGGAATGACTTTTGGGAGCAGGCTGTTCAGGCTGAGACACGTTGTCTCTGTGTAGGAATTCCATAGCCTGCAGGGCTGAACGTAGAGTTGGGTGTGTTCCCTTGTTCATCACATACACACCAGCCTTGCGCATGCCTCACACATATTCCCTGCCCTAAAACACACACTCCTCTTGCCAATAGAAACTCAATAGCAAGCATTTGACCGTGTTTCACGTAGCTTTGGGGTAAAATTGCAGAGAATAGCGGCAAAGCGTTCAGGGAAGCAGGCAGGTGCACACATGAGCCGTGCATGCTGCCGGCTAGTGTTTGTCTAACTACCCACACCAGCACAATTAATGGATTCATTCACTCAGTTCCAAACATAAACTTGCAATCATCCATTAGTCATCAAAATGAAAAGTTCAGCATTTTTGGAAACACCCTTGCTCATGTTCTTGATGAGAATTAGTTGATAGGTCAATACAATAAATATGTAGGTACAGCTAGCAGCCCATTTGTGTAACTTAGCCTGAAAAATAGCGAAAACCAATGTGGAAAAATGTTAATTATGTACTGCAGAGACTATTTCTTGGCAGAATAAAGACTGCACCTGTTTCTTTCCACCTTAGTGTCCAGCAACTAACTTTCTGTAACCTGTGCACTGGCCAGAGACAAGCTTTAGAAATGTGACTGCCTGAATGCTCTCTGTATTTTGTATCATTATAAATATGATGACATTAAAAAAAATAAATAAATAAGAGTTGTGGTTCTCAACTTCTCAAAGGAGACTACACAATAAATCTAGACAGAAAACTCAGAGGAGTCACAACATAATCAACGGAAGAGAACATAACAGGGTGAAAGTAAGTGTGAAAGTGGCAGTGGCACAGTGGGTAGGCGCTCGCCTTGCAGCCGGAAGGTTCGAGCCCCTGTCCCTGCGCTGCAACACTTGGGCAACACTTAAACCGCATTGCTTAACGGTAGCGCCGGTCTCTGGGTGCATGACCGCAGATGCTCGTCTCTGGATGAGTGATCTGGAACGATCATTTCGTTGTGTGCCTTGTGCGCACAATGACAATGAGTTGAATCTAACATCTAAAACATTGAAATAGCAATATCATACTTGCAGTACAATAATCAATACCCTGGTGAGAGAGAGACAGCTACTCTAAACCCAGCAATATGACTTACTAGAGTTACTACTTATTACTCCTCATGGTGGAGCTCATCAAATGAATGAGAAAGTGAAAAAGTCAAAAGAAGTTGTAGTAAAGAAGAAACAACTCACAAGGGGGAAAATACTGGTGGAAAGCATACCAGTGCTAATAACCTGATTAGATGCATTAATTAAATGGAATTGTCCTTTGGCTGCTCATCTGCCTCCATCTCACCCAGTTTCTGCCATCTGCATGTCCTCCTTCACTACATCCCTGAACCTCCTGTGTGGTTTTACAGTTTTCTTCCTACCTGGCAGCTCCATATTCAACATTCTTTGTCCAATATATCTACTATCCTCTTCTGCACATGTCAAAACCATCTCCGCCTTGCCTCTCTTTTTCTCCAAACTGCTCAACCAGATCTGCCACTCTGATGTACTATAATTTCTAATCTCATCCTTCCTGGTCACGCCCAATAAAAATCTTATCTTCAGCTCTGCCATCTCCAGTTCCACTTCCTGTCTTTCTGTCAGTGTTACTGACCATGTGTGATACCAGGTCTCAGTGCCATCTTTTAAATCCTCCCTTTCACTCTTGCTGCTAACCCTCTGTCATAAATCACCCCTAATACTCATCTCCACCCACTCCACCCTGCCTGCACTCTCTTTTTCATCATCTCTCTCGTGCAATATCTTTCAATGGTTGACCCCAGGTATTTAAACTGACCGATCTTCACTACATCCTACTCCTTGCATCTTCACTGTTACACCTGTTTCCCTCTCATTCACACTCACGTATTCTGTCTTCCTGTCTGACTTTCACTCCTCTTCTCTCCAGAGCATATCTCCACCTCTCCAAACTCTCTTCCACTTGATACTCCGCGTAAGAGAGAGGCTGAGGCGTAGAGCACACCAAACGCCACTGCCGAGCATCCTGTTGGCTAACGTCCAGTCACTGGATAACAAGCTCGACGAACTCAGGGCCAGGATACAGTTTCAGAGGGACATAAGGGACTGCAACATCATCTGTCTCACGGAGACATGGCTGACCCCCCTCATACCGGACCACGCCATACAGCCGGCAGAGTTCTTTGGTGTTCATCGCATGGACAGAACGAGTGAGTCTGGAAAATCAAGAGGAGGTGATGGGTGCCTAATGATTAATAACGACTGATGTGACAGTAGTAATGTCGTCCCTCTGAAACAATCATGTTCGCCTAACCTGGAGCTCCTAACCCTGAAATGCCGCCCCCACTACGTCCCCCGCGAGTTCACGTCGGTCATCTTCAGCGCCGTCTATATTCCACCTCAGGCGGACACAAACACTGCGAGCTACATGAAGCTATTTCCACCTATCAGGCTGACCAGCGTGATGCAGTTCTCATCATAGCCGGGGACAGTGCAAACTTGAAAAAGGTGATACCAGAGTTTATTCAACACAGACTGCCCCACCAGAGGAGAGAGGACCCTAGACCACTGCTACTCTCCATTCAAAGAGGACTACAAAGCAAAGCCTCTTCCGCCCTTTGGGAAGTCAGATC
>JASGAU010405745.1:0-23849 GCA_030220045.1 Australoheros facetus
ATATTGATTTATTCTGCCTTACAGAAACCTGGTTACAGCAGGATGAATATGTTAGTTTAAATGAATCAACACCCCCGAGTCACAGTAACTGTCAGAATGCCCAAAGCACAGGTCGAGGAGGAGGAATAGCAGCAATCTTCCACTCCAGCTCATTAATTAATCAAAGACCCAGAAAAGTTTTAAGTCATTTGAAAGCCTGACTCTTAGCCCTGTCCACCCTATTTGGAAATTTCAAAACCCTGTTTTATTTGTTATTATTGATCGTCCACCTGGCCCTTACTCAGAGTTTCTGTCTGATTGATTCTCAGACTTTTTATCTGATTTAGTGCTCAGTTCAGATAAAATAATTATAGTGGGTGATTTTAACATCCATGTAGATGCTGAAAATGACAGCCTCAACACTACATTTAATCCAATCCTTTAACTTGAACTGGTAATGACTTCATGAATTTCTTCACACATAAAATTTTAACCATTAGAGGAAAAATATTCATAACCATCTCAGAGACATATCATCATATACAGCTACTTTCAATACTACTGAAATTTATTTAGACTCTCTCCAATTGATCTTTCTGAGTTGATCTTTTGATTATCTCTGACAAGAGGAATAATCTTTGTGCTTGTCCTGCTAGACCCCAGTGCAGTGTTTAATACTGTTGACCATAATATTTTATTACAGAGATTAGAGCATGCCATAGGTATTAAAGGTACTGTGCTGAAGTGGTTTGAATGATATTTATCTAACAGACTTCAATTTGTTCATGTAAATGGGGAGTCTTCTTCAGACACTAAGGCTAATTATGGAGTTCCACAGGGTTCTGTGCTAGGACCAATTCTATTTACACTATACATGCTTCCCTTAGGCAGCATTATTAGAAAGCATTGCATACATTTTCACTGTTATGCAGATGATACTCAGCTTGATCTATCCATGGAGCCAGATGACAAACATCAATTAGCTAAACTGCAGAAATGTCTTAAAGACATTAAATGTATTTAAGAAAGGCCTGGATTACCTCAAATTTCCTGCTTCTAAATTCAGATAAAACTGAAGTTTTTTTGTACTTGGCCCCACAAATCTTAGAAACATGGTGTCAAACCAGATACTTACTCTGGATGACATTACCTTGGCTTTCAGTAACACTGAAAAATCTTGGAGGTATTTTAGACTAGGATTTGTCCTTCAATGCACATATTAAATAAATATGAAAGAGTGCTTTCTTGCATTTGCGCAATATTTCTAAAATTAGAAACATCCTTTCTCAGAGTGATGCTGAAATGCTAATTCATGCATTTATTACTTCTAGGCTGGACTATTGTAATTCATTATTATCAGGCTGTCCTAAAAGCTCCCTGAAAAGCCTTCAACTTATCCAAAATGCTGCAGCTAGAGTACTGACAGGGACTAGAAAGAGAGAGCAGATTTCTCCCATATTGGCTTCTCTTCTATGGCTCCCTGTTAAATCCAGAATAGAATTTAAAGTCCTTCTTTTTACATATAAGGCCTTAAATATACAGGCCCCATCGTATCTTAAAGTCCTCATTATTATCTTAGAGGTACCTGGTTTAGATAGTCCAGGACATAGATGCTGTACTCGTTCCAGCTAAGGATCCAGCCCTCTTTCAGGAAACAGCTGAGCAGTCCGAGCTGGTGGTCTGCTGGACGGTAGGCTCCGATTGGGTCGGGACGAGGAAACAACTCAAACTGAGGTATCTGAGTCAGACAGGTATACAGAACGCAGGTGTGTTACGAACGGAGTGACCCTACAGTGCTGTACACACACACACACACACACACACACACACACACACACACACACACACACACACACACACGTATGTGTTACTGTTCCCAGTGTACCTGTGAGTTGAAGAGTGGTTTGAGCAGCCATGTGTCCTCCACCTGTCCTCTGATGTCAGATCTCCACATTCTAAGTCCAGGTCGAGCAGCAAACACCTGAAGGTCACTCTGTTTACAGAGAGCGGGCAGGAAGCAGGCGCCAAACCGTCCACTGCTGTGACAGCACACAGATTCTACAGTACAGGCACGGCCTGCGAGCACAGCTAACGCTGACATGTATGAGTATCGCCAGTGTGTACAGGTAATACAGACGATTACGACCAAATCAGTAACAGGTAAATTTGCGGTTATGACAGAGTGTGTGATCAAAAACAGGTGCCAAAGTTAAGGTAAGTGTTACATATGTCATGTATATTGTAAGTTGTATAGCACATGCAACAGAGGTGGGGGGAAGGGGTACCTCTTTCGGGGCTTGGTGCCCAGCTGCAGGACTTCTTGTTTCTGCGTGCAGTAAAGCAGGGATCTCTGCTGTGTTGACACCAACAGCACCTGGTGACTGTACTCCATCTGAACCACACCTGAGGATTCCTCCAGCAACAGCACAGGTTTACACACACCCTGCACACACACACACACACACACAAAGTCAGGGGGCGTGCCTTACAACAGCGTAGATGGAAACAGTGTGGGTTCTTACCTGGTCCAGGTCCAAAGAGGTGAACACAACTCGTCCTTTGTCATCACCAGAGAAAAGCTTCATCCCATTTGTGCTCCATGCCAAAGCAGTGACGGAGCCTTTATGGAGTCCGATCACATCGAAACGCCGCAGCTGCAGAGAGGCAGACAGGTGTGTGTCACAGGTGCAAAGAGGAAGACAGGTTACTTCAGTGACTCTTGTCGATCAATCTTCTTACCTGTTTGTTGCGACCGGGAAGTGGAGATACCAGCTGAAAGACTGCAACCCGACCTGAAGAGCTTCCCACTGCAACCAGGTCATCAAAACAGCTGAGCAGCTTCACAGCTGTGATCGCATCACACTTCCCCTGTCAAACACACACACACACACACACACACACACACACACACACACACACACACACACACACCTGGTCAGAAGCAGTTTCCTGTTTCTCTCAGACTTTCAGGTGTGTTCTTGTTTGTTCGGTGTGGTGAACAAACATCATGCACTGAAACATGTTTTAAGGTCATGTGATCTGTCTCACTGCGTCTTACTCCTGTTCAAACCTATACAGGTGAATCTAGGTGAGTCTGAGGATTAGTTTGCAGGCCTCAGGTAGAGGTTCAAGCAGAACCGAGTCAGTCACATGGTGTCCAACTCTTCTCTCCAAAGTAAGCATGATTATAAAAAGGTTTGAACACATTAAACAAGATCATACAGGTGTGCCTCTGCCACACATGTACTACATTTTTCACCTGTTTAAAGAATTTATTACTTTATTTAGGCTGCCAACTCACTGATTTCAAACATCATTTGTGTGACCATCACTTAAATGATGTAAATCCCCATAAACATATTAAACAGCTGAAGAACCACAGGAGAAGACCTCTCACCTCCAGGCTGTACTTGTTCAGGTGTGCAAGGCGGCGACAGTACAGGTAGAGCATGCCAATGCTGCTGCCCACAGCCAGGAAGTCACTGCTGCTGTCCAGAGCCGTCAGGTAGACCAGAACTGACCTGAAGCCCCGCTGCACCTGCAGGGCCACATGGGAGCGCTCAGCTTCATCTCTAACAGGAACACGTCATCATCCTCACTTGGACAGTTACATACCTTGGCTGGGATGGCATTCAGCAGATAGTAGAGTGGGCAGAACTCCCTAAGGATAGACTGTGGAGCTGGCTGAGTCGCCATGGTTCTCCTGAAGTGGACTCAGCTGATCCTGAACAAAATAACACAGAAATACACCTGAGGACAGGTGAACTACCTGCTCATCACCTGCAGGAGCCTGGACCAAAGAAAAGTGTTTATTTAATATCTCTTTACAACTATCAGCCTGTAACAAACATGCTGTCAGAGGAACGCCACGAAGACTCACTACAGTCAGTTTTTATGTATTAACCCTTTGAGAGTCTCTGAGGGCGGCGCCGTGAACAGCTGAGACTGACCGACAGTACGGCAGCTCGGTGGACCAAACACACCAAATTAAAAAACGCTAACCGAACTTAAACGTTGCTAAAGTCCTACTCTGCACTGAACGTATTTTAGCTTAAAGGAGGATTCAAAGTAAAATTTCCGTTTGTTAAGTGGACTTTGGTGTGGACGCCATGAAGGTCCCGCTTCCTGATGTGATGAATAAGCCTTTGCACCAAAATCATCTGGTTACGTTTCGACATGTGGCAGGTGCACACCGCACAGAGGAAATTTAAAGGAGTTTATTTAAAGCCACATCACTATATTTTTAATGAAATTATAACAAAAGTGAATCTGCAGTTTGACAGTGACCTGTCTGAACAAACATGTCCGGTAGACCAGACTGAGGCCGAATGAAGCAGATTCGTTTGCTGATTGTTATGACAAGTCCCGGTTCTCCTCACGCTGGTTCCTGTGGTCCAAACTCGGAGGATCTACAAAAATGTCCGTTTACTGAACGGACTTTGGTGTGATGCTGCAAGCGGTTAATGTTAGCTCCGTTAAACTGCTGTGAAATGTGACAACTGACAATCAGCATCGCAAACGACACACGGCGAACAAACAAACAAAAGCAAACTGACAAAAACAAACAAATAAACAGTCATCGCGTTGTTTACACAGCAGAGTCCGGGCTAGCATCAGCGGCTAGCGCTGTTAGCACGCGGGCTAGCATCGGCAGCATGAAGGAGACTCGGAGATCTCACCGAAAGCCGCCCGTGAACGATGCCGCGCAGAAACTGATCCAGGTGTTTTTGTTGCAGCTGGATGTTGGGGAACGGACAGGTGACATCGCCCTGCGTGACTGCTTCCACCGAGGCTGTCCGCAAACTGCGCCACCTTCTGGAGACACGCAGTAAGAGGCTGCGGCGTCGCGCAACGTCCGTTTTTCTTGTTTTTTATTTATCTAAATAAAAATAAAATTCTGCCAATAACCAACCAATAAAACTCCTCCATCTCCCGCCTCGCAATTAATAAATAAATATAAACGTTCAGAATTTGATGACCGGAAACGGAAACTTGGTGACAGCTGGCTGGAAAACACGGAAACTGGATCTTAGACATAAAAATATTTTTAAATAGAGCAGGTGAGTAAAAGTGATGAAAAATGAATGATTGGATTAATTTAACTTATGACTTTTTTATAAATATTTTTCTGGGGATTCTCTTATAAACTCAAACTGTCCCTGAAATTAAATAAAAAATTCAACATAATGATGAAAATAATAGAAATATCCAGTATATAAAACCCTCTAATCAATCAAAATGTGTTTAGTTTCTCACAAACAGGTTTTTAATTTAAATTTAAGGTTTGAGGCTTTATTTTGAAAGGATTTGGATACATTTTAATGTCAGTATCTTTTTATTTTATATAAATCTTCAGTACAGATGACCCCAGCAAAATAAGTTAAACTGGGCTATGATTTTAAACTGTTTCAAAGTGATTTTAAGCCCTATTAAAGATGAACCACACCGGATCTTTTCATAGGAAAACATCGGATCCGCTCCGGTAAATCCACGCTCCCGCGCCTGCTCAGGCTAAGCTAGGCTAGTTCAAATCTCCCCCCGCTAACCGTCACCCGCTCCAGGTACCACTGCTCCCGTTAATGTCGTCCTACATCCCCGCGGAGCGTTTACTCTTCCGGCACACACGGCGTCCATAAATCAGTATTTATTCGGTGAAATCGATCGATCCATCCGGTTAATTTGATCCAGCTAGTGTCTGCACTGACTCTAACCTCACAGCCAAAATGGCGGACAGCGAGGGTGACAGAACAATAACAGCCCCGGAGCCACCGGGGGCCGCGGAGCAGCCCCCCGCCTCCCTGAGCGCCCAGCCCGGGGACGGCTCACCAACACAGCCCGCCGCTCACGGCAGTCAGCCCGGGGAGAGCGTAGCAGCGGCTGCTGGCGACCAGAGCGGTCATTCCGGAGGGAATCCGAAGAACGTGTCCAGCGCTGAGGACAGCCAGCCTGGCCACAGTGTACCGGCGGGGTCCGGGCCTCAGATGGCGGAGTTATTACCGAGCCAGCCGGAGGAGCAGAGCATCCTGATAGGCACGGAGTTCACCGACCTGACCAACACCACCATTCTGTACGTGCAGCCGGACGGCAGCTTGGTGGAGAGTTCCGGGCTGACGGCAGAGGAGCAGCAGGCTTTGCTGGACCAGCTCACCAAGCAGCAGGTGGTCCAGGTCTCCGACACCGAGGCGGCACAGCTGCTCCAGCAAGGCCAGTTGCTCAAACCAGTCCACAGCGCGGCTCTAGATCCCAGTCAGCTGCAGCAGGTCATCAACCAGGTCACCAAGTCCCAGCAGCAGGTCCACGTACAGGTACCGCAGCAGCAGGTCCACGTACAGGTACCGCAGCAGCAGGTCCACATCCAGGTACCGCAGCAGCAGGTCCACATCCAGGTCCCGAAGCAGCAAGTCCACGTCCAGGTCCCCCAGCAGGACCCAAAGCAGCAGGTCCAAGTCCCCCAGCAGAACCTGAAGGCCCCGAACAATGCCTCCCAGCAGCTGAAGAGCGTGGCCCAGCAAGTGGCCATGCAGACCAGCAGCACGATCCCAGTGGTCCAGAAAAAGGTGGGTCACATATAGAGGAAAACCCGACTCAGTTTTATTTTTAGGCTCTGAGCAGGTGACAAAGATGAGACATGATAGGAGTAACGTGAGATCCTAAATCCTCAAGAGAAGATCAATTGATCAGAGCCAGAATCTGTTTTTCTGTTTGTACTTTTTGGAATTTCTGTGGAAAACTTTAATGCTCGCTATTTGTTTTCAGAACGTAAGAACTCTCCTGTGTATTTTCCCTTCATGTATGTTCTTGATTCTGGAGTCATCTTCTTCAACTTCTCCATAAACTTTGTGATCTTAATGTTGCCATAGTGACAAATCTCAGAATAATCACGCGTATCAGCATAGGAAATAAAAATAAACATAAATCTATTTTTATTCGTCATCAGCAGAAACTTTTCAACATTTTTTCATTTGTGTTTTGACCTGGTTCTGTGTGCCGGTCCTTTCAGACGGAGCCTGTCAGGATCCAGATCCAGGTGCCTCCCAAACAGGAATTGAAGCCTGGCTCAGCCCCCCAGCAGAAGGCTGTCACTCAGCCACAGGTGAAGCTGTCGGCCAACGGCAGCGTGAGCAGTGCTCAGATTATCCACATCCAGCCTGTGGTTGGTCAGCAGGGTCAGCAGTTTTTCCTTCAGCAGAACCCTGGAGATCCGCCCATCCAACTGCTACTACAGAGCCCCACCCCCATTGTCAGCTCTCTGCTACCATTGGTCCACAAGCTGACGGGCCAGACAACATCAGCCTCCAGCCCGGGCCAGAAAACCACGGCATCACCGATCAGAGTCTCCACAACACCTACTGTTAAGATCCCAGCCCCTTCAATCATTAAGACTCCGCCCACTACTGTGGCTAAAACTGTTAGTTTTCCGCTAATTAAAACGCCTGCTAATGGCACGATGAATGCTGCCAGTAAGAGTCCCATTAAACCAGCTGTCACAGTCACAGCAGTCCCAGTACAGAACGTCGTGCCTGCTGCACGACCCGTCACAGTGGCCGCTTCTCCTGCAGCCCAGCCCCCCACCGTTAAGGACAGACATGAGCAAAAGGAGAAGAAATCAAAGAAGAGGGAGAAGAAAGTAATGAAAGTCCAAACCCGATCTGGACGAGTCTCCAGACCACCGAAGTACAAAGCCAAAGATTACAAGTTCATAAAGACAGAGGACCTCGCTGAAAGCCACCAGTCCGACTCCGACGACTACTCCGATATGAGCGTGGAAGAGGAGGATGGTGAGGGCAGCAGGAAGGATGGCTCTGCTCCCGGCAGCTCCCACTCCCTCACCTACAGCCACAAGTCTCGGTCCCACCGCTGCCAGACCTGCGACAAGGCCTACATCGGTGCTGGCGGCCTAAACCGCCACTACAAACTGAACCCAACTCACGGGGAGCCCGATCCACCCAGTGACCTGGCGGGCAACACATCACACCCCCTCCCAGATGACAGCCAATCAGAGGAGATGGCTTCAGGTGCTGCCAAAGAGGATGAGGAGAAAAATAAGGATGACAAACCACCTACCGTAGCAACAAACAAAGTGAGAAACCATCCACCAATAAGAGCAGAGATCTGTGTCATCATACAGTTCTTATTTCTTGTTAATAATAAGCTGTTAACTAACCAGTTAATTACAATGAGTTAGCCTTTACTGCACCTCTAACACCTGATTTAGACTTGTGTGTCGGGTCTTTGCAGGACCTACACATGTAACTGACAACCCCCAAACTGTACGTCATAACCTGATGTGCATTTATTGAGAAATGTAGCACGTCAGGTCAATGCAGTCCCCAAGGATTGTGGTTACCACGTAGGGTTCAGAGGGGTTACCGATTATGTATATTGGCCCTCCAAAGACCCCACACAGAAGTCTAAACCAGGTTTAACACTGAGGGTAATAACAGCTGCTAACTAACCAGTTAATTACAGTTAGGTGGCCTTTACTACATCTCTAACACTCAGCTTAAAACTTGCTGTTTATCTGCCGATAGCTTTTGGTGAGTCCTGACTTTTGTCTGTCTCCAGGTAGAGGGGGGTCCAGCAGCAGCTGTAGGACTGAGGGGCCTCCATCATCGGGGCCCCGGCCGCCCCCGAGGACGAGGGCGAGGCAGGGGACGGGGACGGGGACGCTCACTGGGACCCCCTCCTAAGGTGAGTTAACTCTTTGGGGGTGGGGGGATGGGGGTGCAATTAATGTTGCCAAGGGGCCACTGGAGACACTGAAACTTAATTATTGATATTGATAGAATACAGCTCCACTATACTGGCGCTGACAGGCAGGTAGGGTTAGGGTTAAAAGGGAGAAAGAAGAGCACTGGATCTTTTTTAACTGCTGCTGGTGAGAGAGATGTTAGTGGTGTGCGATACTGCAAATTTTGGTATCAATCAGATACCAAGTAAATACAGGTCTAGTATTGCCGATACTGTTACTTTTTTCTTTTTGGCCACAGCGGCTTTTGTTAACAGTGTAGTGACAGGAAATGTGGGAAAGACACAGGGGAAGACATGCGGGCAAATCGGCGACAGGCCGGGCCTCGAACCCGCACCGCAAAGCGGCACACGCATGTGGTCACCTGCTCCACCACTGAGCTACCCGGGCGCCCCGATGCTGTTACTTTTAACTTATAAAGGCAGCTTATGCAGGGGAGAGCTGATTTCAGATGAATCATGATCACTTTGCAAAATCTGAACACATTTTAACAACCGCTAAATCACTGTGATTTGTACTTTCCACAATAATTATTTAACACAAAACACACCTTTCAGCTTTTCATGTATTCTGAAACTGGATTTTCTTTTGAGACCAGGACGCTATACTACAAAGCGACTTTAACATACCCAGGGTGTCTTTTTGTTATCTGGATTCACTTACGCTAACACTGGCGATCAGGATGAACGCTGGTTACATAACTTAAGTTAACCCATGAAAGGGGTAATGTTGGCAGCATCTAATCAATCTTAAAGGGGCATTTAAGGGTCATATGACTATATATGACTATACAAAGCTGCAGAGAAGCTGTACGACACTTCAGACATGCTTAAAAAAATTAATTTAAAAACATAAACTGCTCCTGACAGTTAGTTTTATTCTCTCAGCTGCAGACTCGATCAAGAGTAAAGATTAAATATAAAAACAATTCAATCATAGACTTATTCTACTATAAAAGTAATGACAGTCAACACAAAGGGCCATTATATTCAAACATTTTGCGTAGTTCATGTTTGAGGTTTATTTTTCAGTTTCAATAAAATATCAGTTTAGTGGGCTGAATATATAATATAGTCTATACGAAATCAGTCTGCTTAAGTAACATATAAGATGACCAGTTACACTTTAACATTAACTAATCCTGAAGAACCGACACAAGTGATGACTGAAACTTTATTTTCACTACTATATGAGCTGCCTGGATATTCTTTGCCTTTCTGAAAGGACTGTGACAGCGTGCTCTGTCTCCATGCCGGGGATCTGGGGCTGTATGAGGGATTTCCTTCCTCCTGCTTTTTCTTTTTTGTGGTCTTTCATGTCTTCATTTAAGTTGGTTCTGTTGCCACTGTAGAAAATTTCCTTCCATCATTGTTTGCAGTGTGTTCATTTCCAGCTGTAAAGTACCTCTGCACAACGCTAAGCTTTCAACTCAATGCAGCCACCGTGACTCTGCTGAGTGCCACCGAGTCACATGACTGCAGACAACTAATCACAGCAGTGCAGGGATAAGGGGCGGAACAGGCACGTCTGCTTTCTGATGAATGGGAACAATGCACTGAAATTACAGGACACAAACAAAATAAAGCATCAGTCCTGTCATGCTTTTTATTTCATACAAAGTGCTCTTGCTATTTTGTTTGTATTTTAATGACTTTATTTACAGTTTTTAAGTTATTACTCTTGCTCAGTGAGATAAATCTTGTCTTTTTGGGCTTCAACAAGAGCATTTAAGTCAGGTTCAGTGTCTCACATGGAAATACAAAGGACAGCATTATTGTCAATGAAAGAGGATCTGTCTCTGGATTTGTTAAACTTCATCACCAACATCTTCTGAGCATGCCTCCTTATGTGTGGACATTCCTCCCTGGTAGTGAGGAATATGATGGTTGGAGCACACCCTCCAGTCTCTTCTTAAAGATGCGGACCATCATCTGGCACCACACCAGATCTCCACATTGCAGAGGCATGTCAACCAAGACAGCCCTACAACACCCAGAGCCTTCAGGAAATCAGGACGAATCTCATCCACCATTTAGGATTTTCTGGTTTTTAATGGAGGGGCCGCAGCAGCACTCTTGACTTTGGGAACCACTGCTGTAGAAGTTCTGCTGGAGGTGGGAGTTGAAGATCTCGTGGACTTGGGGGCCTCTGCCAGGTGTTTCCATCGCACCCTCACTATACGTTTAGGTGCACCAGGTCCGTCCAGCATCCTCCTCAACCACCTGATCCTACTCACCACCAGGTGGTGATCAGTTGACAGCTCAGCTCTTCTCTTCACTCGAATGTCCAGATAATCAAATGATACGATTACAAAATCAATCAAGCCGCTTTTCCACATCACGTGTAGTTACAATTGAATCTTAATTTCCTTTTGACCTCGCATGGCCCGGTCAAGGACAACCAAAGGGCCGTAGGTCTGCTTCACTTTAAATTAGACTTTTATTCAACGCTTTTTAAACTTCTAACTCAGTCTGTTAGTTACCACACTGCACACCTGTGCAGATGAGATCACTTTTACAGTAATTTCTACAGAAACCTCTTCAGATTTCAGCCTGCTGTCTTTGTCAGCACTCAGGTGTGAAATTGGTGAATCTAATTGTTGGTTTCTCACAGGTGACGGCGGGTCTCATTAGTAGAAGAGGTCGTCGTGGTCGACCTCCGAAGTTAGGCATTACCACGGTAACAGCAGAGCAGCATGCAGAGAGAAGACGAGAGCGACTACAGGAGGTAAGGTGCAGGAAATTGATTTTTTTCAGAGTAAAGTACTTTAGAAATATTGATGAATCTGTAGTCACCTGATCTGCTGATGCATGAACTGTGTTTTTATGTGTCGCTTACAGCTGGTGGAGCAGTGTGAGGATGAGGAGCTAATGGACATTGTGCTTCCTCATCTGACCAAAGTGATGAGTCTGTGGGAGCTGCTGCTTGCAAAGGTACATACACACCTGGACTTCACTGAAATACAGAAACCGATAACTGGCTAAACACACGAAGTAGGATCATTTATCCACACTTTCAGGGATCAGTGACATCATCAGGGGTTCCCAGGTGTTCTTATGTCTCAGGTGTATCGTGTGCCCTGGCTGTTTCAGGTGGAACGCGGTGGTCCTGCTCGGTCTCATTTCCCAGACATTTACCGTGAGTTTGAGTCCCTGCAGGCTCAGGTGAGACAGGCTGCCCAGGATTACATCAGCAGCCCACAGGGTGGGGCCACACCCCTGGAGGTCAGGAACATTGAGGTGAGGCATGTGCTGAGATTAGAACATCTATCACAGGTGGACTGTGGCGTACAGGTAACCCAGACTTTGATGTGTTTCAGGTGGCCAGGTCTCTGGGGATCCTGGATGAGGTAAACAAGATGAAGGTGCTTCCTGGTGCATCTCCTGGTTCAAGTTTGACCAATAAGAACGTCCGATACATGGAGGTGAGCACAGAGAGCGTGGCCTGGCTGTCATAATGAAATAAAACTGCCACTGCCCTCCCACATTTAAAGAACTCAAATTACCTCCATGGTCAGGTGAACAGGTGACTGTAGGTAGCTATGCGTTTCAGACAGGTTAAGTCTAATCAGCCAGCCACAGCTTTAGAGTCATAGCTGATAATGGGGCAGACCACAGCTCCTCACTGAGATCAGAGGTCAGCATTTACCTGAAGGTAAACTCAGCGGGGATCTGAGGATGTTTGTGAAACCAGGTCCAGTTCTGATCCAGTTCAGTCTGATTCACTCAGTCTCCTCCCCAGAACTCCAAAATGCTGCCTCCGTCGAAGAGATTCAAGATGGAGAACAGCGTTCCTGTGCATCACAACGGCCTTGAGACGCCAAAAACAGGTACAACTGGAACAGTACAGATTGTGTCTACAGGTTCTACACCTGATCTATAGGTAATACGTCTATCTGTACTACCTTCATCTTCTCATCATTCAGGTGGTACTGCAGTGACCTCTGTGACCTCCTCTCTGAAGTCCTGCTCAGTCTCTGTCGCTCCACTGGTGATTCCAGATGGAACCAAACTGCTGACAGTCTCTGCTGACTCTGCTTCCAGGTGAGCTGACCCCCTGCCCTCTGAGTACAGATAGAAGCAGGAGTTCCTGTGGTGCTTTCAGACATGAGATTCATGACTGCTTCATGTTGCGTTGCATTGAAGTTGAGAGCCACGCCCTCAGGTGATGTTATTCACATCAGCTGACCTGTGAGGTCAAACTTTATGTAACCTGGGGAATATGTGCCTTACCTTTTTAGAAAATCACCTTCCGGTGAGGTCACATTGAGAAGTTAAGTTGTTCCTGTCTCACCTGTCTGTCACCCTTGTACCGGGTGACCTGAGTCTAAATATGTTTCTCACAGTTCCTCCCAGGCCCCACCCACTGTCACACCTATGGAGGTGACCCCAGCTGAAAACCAGGATGACGCGCCCCTCCCCATTCATCAGGACCAGGCACTGAGCTCCACAGACATTAAAGCCCAGGTGACGGAGCTGGAGAAAACTCTGGGTTCAGGTTCTGCTGAACTCATGGACACAAAGGCACCTGAGTCTGGGCCTGCCCTCACACCTGAGCCCACCCCTACACCTGGATCTGATTTTACACCCGGATCTGTCGTCACACCTGAGCCTAGCCTGGTTCAGACTCTAAGCCCCTCCCACCCTGAGTCGGGCCCCTCAGAGGCCAAAGAGTTACAGGAGGGTGAGGAGATCTACATCCAGACCGAGGGACTGACCGTCCAGCTAGCAGAACCAGGCTCAGAGGGAATCGTTATCGTTAACGGGCCGGATGGAACCACCATGCACATCCAGACCCCGGAAGGCGTGCCCCTGGAGGCGGTGCAGGCCCTGCTGGGCATCGAGGCATCAGATGGCGCCAAAGCACCCCAGTAAACATCTGGACCAGAACCAGCACCTGGTCCAAACCACACAGAGACTTTAAGGTGGAATGAGGTGGTGCCGCCGACAGACACACCTGAGACAATCCTGTAGGTAAAGCTGCAGCTGCGGTGCCCCCCTCAGGATTTTGCTGGACTTTACAGCTGTAGTGAACACTGCTGCCTGCAGGGGGTGCCTGCTCTGACTCCGCCCTGCTGAACACAACAGGGCAAACAATTCCGTTAGTTCGATTCCCGGACCTGGATCTGCAAGTCTGGTTGGTTCTGGTCGGTCCCCCCTGCCGTTTCTGGTTCAGACTGACAAACCTGTTGGTGAAGATAGTCGCTGTGACCTCAGCACTGCATTCAGAAACCAGCGTGAGGCTCATCATGACGTCATGTTGACAGGTGATTATCACCTTCATCCAGGTCTGTCCAGGTGTAGGTTAGGGTTAACATTAAGCAGTTTGTCCTCTCTGGGTACCTGTACAGTTCATCTGATTGGCTGGTTAAGTTCCTCCTGTGATGATGTCATCAGTGGCCTCCCTGGTTTCCTGAACTCTGATTGGCTGTGAATGTGTAAAATTTGTGTTTGGACTCGTTGACAGTGAAGTGATCCGTTGGATGTTCATATGTAGATAAAGTTTAAAAAGTTGCACTATTTTATTACTTTTTATAAAATTACACAAAACGTTTTCCGAATGTGACGAGAACATTTGGAGAACCGACGTAAGGATGGAGGAAAAAAAACTTTATTTGTCCTGTTCAAGTGTTTCCTGTTCCTCCAATAAACTGAACTCCACCAGTCTGAGTGCGTCTATGTTCACACACACACACACACACACCTGTTCACACACATTCCTTCACCTGTTGCTGTGTGCTTGCTCATAGAGGGTTGTGTGATTGTTGGGTTTCATTATTATTGTAGTATCTTTACCTTACAGTATAAAGCATCTTGAGGCAACAGGTGCTTTTAGTGCTCCTCTTCCTCCTCCTCACTCGTCACCTGAAGCATTTTAGAACATTGTTCTTTAATCATCTTCAGACTGGAGCTGTTAGCTTTTTACCTGTAGTTTTTCTCCCACTGGAGGTTGGTCCTTCTTTCTTTCTGAATTTTGCAGTTAAAACCATCAATAGTAGAAACTCATTTTTATATTTTTGTTATGCAAGTCTGACATGTTTCAAATGCACACTCAGTGTGAATCTTGCTTCTTGTATCTGGGTACAGATTCTGTTCCTCAGACTTAAACACTGAGCTGGTTCAAGAACTGCCCACAGAGTCACACCAACGTGTTAGTGTCAGAACCACTGAGAAAGACTTCCTTCTCATCAGGGAAGTGAACCCCAGTCTCCCACACAACAGGCAGAGACACAGTACCATACTAGAGACTACCCTCTGCTTCTAATGGACAGTTAGAGCATTAAACCCTGCGAAAAGGGGCATAGAATTACAACTGAGAGATACTCACCACTGCTGGGAAGGCATAACAGAGTTGAAGCACGAGTGCCGTGGATCATAGCATTTCTGCTCTCTGAAATACAGTAAACCTCATTAAGCGTTAAACCCTACTTGTTTTTCAGTGGTGAAGGACACAAACTAACAACTGTGTGACAGTGGATCAAATCTGGGTGCTGGATCAATTCACAAGCGAAAGCTGACAAAAACAACATAAATACACGCACCTCCAAAGAAAATAATAAATAAAAGCTGCGAAAAAGGTACCAACAAAAGATATGCATGAAAAATAATAAGGTGCACTCATTTAAGGGGGGTGGGGTGGGGTGGGGGGGGTAAATAAGTAAAAACCACACTGAGACAAACCTGCTACAAGAAAAGTCAAAATGTTTCATTCAGTGCAGAAACTGAGACCTAAAAACAGCTTCAGAGCTGGACCCTGCACTCTGACACAAGCTCAACAGATCCAGGATATCATTTCCTTATGGAGCTCAGTATCCTGGGTGTGTTCAGTCTTTGAGAATATTTTTTGCTTTTGGCAGTGGGAACAGTAAAGGTGAGGACAGGACAGTCAACAGTTTTCCAGGCAGAGGTGATGACTCTCTGAAGTGTCGCCTTCTTGGCTGCAGAGCAGCTGACATGCCGCGCACACATACAGCATATGAGTACGCTTTCAGTGCAGCAGTGGTAGGAGGCCACAAGCAGCTTCTGAGAGAGGTGGTTCTTCCCAGTCTTTGCTGTTTGTTCTTTATCACCTCCATGGTGTTAGTACTCCAGTTCAGGTCTTCCTCAACCTGAACACCCAGAAACCTGGAAGATGAGACCCTCTTCACAGGGTCCCCACTGATGAGGAGTGGTTGCATATCAGTTTTAGTTCTCCCGAAGTCCACAACCAATTCCTTGGTCCTTTAGGTGTTGAGGGTTGCCAGACTTGTAGCCAGTGAAATGCTGAACCCCCTACTATACCTGCTACTTTGGTGGTACTCTATCCTCATGCTGTAAGCTGCCTTAGTCTCATGGATGCCCCTCTTAAGGGCGGCTCTGCCAATTCTATATTGTACCCTGTGGTGTATTTTTATCATTTTGACATCAGTATTTACTATCAGTATTTTTATATCATGTATTGTTACATATATTAATCACACACACTGAATTAATGGTCACATTATATATTATTTATCACCTATATTGTCACTCACACACTGGAATACTGCATGCTTTAGGTGAGTGGAAAGGACTGAGGCCTCCTCAGCCAGGGCCTTGGGTTTTTTTCCACTAGTAGAACTGCATTCATTCATATTAGAGGTTCACCTTTGTACACAGTGCACTTTTTTTATAGCATTGCCAGAGTGAAAGTCAAGTAGCGGGGAGTGTGTGTGTCCCGAAAAGGGGAGTTCAAGTTCCATCTGAGCTACTGTTATAATGTAAGGGAGTATTGAGATAAGACCACCCTAAATGTGTTTCTAGTAAGTGGAAATGTGGATAGAAGGGCGGGGTAATGCTCTGGCGGGAGGTATTTTCACGTGAGAAAAGTTGTTTGTTTATGACAGCCCAGAGAGCAGTCTTGAAGCCATTGCATGAGGACCAAATTCATAGTGGATTGGGAGCATCCCTCTATGCCCACTGGCCCTGAGGGAGGGAGGGAGGAGTGACTTTGGGTGATAAAAGGTAGAGGCCAAGGTGGGAGGGAGCGCTCTTTTTTGCTCTTCCTCTCTCCCCTGTGCAGGGGCTCCAAGGCTCTCAACTCCCGGGAGGTTTTTGCTTTTTTATACTCTGTTAAACTCTGGACTTCTACTTTTCTGCTCTTCCCCTACCGCACTTGCAACGGCACCAAGGCACACACTCTCGGGAGGGCTTTCCTGTGCTTTGTTTAACTTTATGCTTCAATAAATCTTGGAAACGAAACCTGCTCATCTCAGTGAGTTTTTGTAAAGTTTGAAGTTACTATCAAGGTGCACTGGTTTCCATTGGTCTCACTTCCGCCTGGTAAGAGGGGCAGAGAGAGAGAGCCGCTCCACAGACCCGACAACCCCATCACCAAACCTGAACGTGATGTTCATGATCTATTCTATTTATATAGCTCCAAATCACAACAAACAATCGCCTCAAGGCGCTTTATATTGTAAGGTAAAGACCCTACAATAATTACAGAGCGAATAGGACGGCCCCCCTATGAGAAACCTCTGACCGAATCAGGCTCGGGGAGGGGCAGTCATCTGCTGTGTCCAGTTGGCGGTGAAGGGAGAGAGATAGGACAAAACACAAACTGGAAGAGAGCCAGAGATTAATAATAACTAGTGATTAAATGCAAAGTGGGGTATAAACAGAGTGAAAAGAAACACTCACTGCATTATGGGAACCCCCCAGCAGCCTAGGCCTATAGCAGCATAACTAAGGGAGGGTTCAGGGTCACCTGATCCAGCCCTAACTATAAGCTTTATCATAAAGGAAAGTTTTAAGCCTAATCTTAAAAATAGAGAGGGTGTCTGTCTCCCGGATCCAAGCTGGGTGCTGGTTCCACAGAAGAGGGGCCTGAAAGCTGAAGGCTCTGCCTCCCATTCTACTCTACAAGTAGAATGAACTAGAACCACAAGTAAGCCAGCAGTCTGAGAGTAAAGTGCTCGATTGGGGTGATATGGTACTATAAGGTTTTTAAGATAAGATGGGGCCTGATTATTCACGACCTTGTATATTAAAAGAAGAATTTTAATTTCTATTCTGGATTTAACAGGGAGCCAATGAAGAGAAGCCAATAGGGGAGAGATATGCTCTCTCTTTCTAGTCCCTGTCAGTACTCTAGCTGCAGCATTTTCAACTGTTTCTCATAATTGGATTCAATTATGAGAAACATCAATCAATGTACTTACAGAACAAATTTTGTGTTCCAATAATTAGTGCTGAAGATATTCAAATCAATAAAGCAACAAGGGTGCCCAAATTTATGCACCTGCCTAATTTTGTTTAAATAATTATTGCACACTTTCTGTAAATCTTATGAACTTTAGTTCGCTTCTCAAATATCACTGTGTTTGTCTGCTATATGATATATTTAACTGAAATTCCTGAACCAAACAACCAATGATTCATAAAGGAAAATCATGAAAATTATCAGGGGTGCCCCAACTTTTTCATACCACTGTAGCTACCTTTTCCTTATTTTGTTCAAAACCAACACTTCAGATTCAAAACAACTTTATTATCCACTTTTTGTGTATACAAAGACATTTATCTTAAGTTCAGGTGCATGAACATCACATTGACACAGAACAGATTGTGTTAAAACAAACTCACTGCAATGAAAAAAATAGTAGCACTAGTGGTAGCAATATTAGTAGTACTAGTAGTATTCAGTTTAAAGACGTTTACATTTTTTTCAAACAGCCAGATCTCCATCATTTGTTTGTACATGTGGTCTGATGCACTTCTAAAGAACACATTCAGGTAGAAAACAGTGACGAGTCTGGTTTGTGTGTATGCAGCAGAGGTGTTGTTGTGGGGGCTTGGCCCAGCCCCGAAATCTTTTGTATTTTCATTCAATGACAGCAACTTTTTAGAGTCACCAACTATATTTAATGTGAAATCAATATAAAATGTCAGAGACCGTGTGCTCAGCTGTGTTCATCTTTCACAGAATGATGCTGAAGTAAACAGTCACTGGAATCTGACTTCTTCACCTTTGTTTGCTTAAAGCAGCCAGAGTGAAACCACGATGCTGATGAAGTGATCATAGAGATTGTATGCTGACCGGGTTTCCAGCACTGGTCTCTCAGTTTCTGCTTCTATTGTGTCACATTGACTCCTTTAAACTGGGATTCCTCTGTCTGCTTTTGGATGCTCACCTTTCCTTCACCTTCCTGTTTTTTTCAGACTCTCATCAGTCTGCTGCACTCTTCATCTCTTCTGCTCTCTCTTCCTCCGGTTGTAAAAAAGAATGCAGTCATTATGTACCAATCAAACTATCTAATTCTCTCATTTTTTATGTGATGCTGAGGTATTAAAACACATTATTTTGTTTTGTACATGAGTTAAACAACTATGTATTTGAACACATGAACAAATATCAGATCACATGATTGGGGTAGGTGGGTCAGACATGACTAACTGGTGTATGAACACACCTGCCCTTTAATAAACAATTCCTTTAAGACGCCCGTGGCTAACGGTACAGCTGTTGTGACCACTCAGCCTGATCAGTGAATCCAGGGTGCGGATGATATGCAGTTCAGGAGCTTGTGTGGACACAGAGCTCAAACATCTGCTTTTGTATGAAACACACCTGAAGAGCAGGTGTGTTTACAGGTGGCTTGTAGAGTCTGAACAGGTACTTTATTTCCTGTTTGAAAAAAACCTCGCCATCAGTTTGTGATGTCACAGGAAACAACAAAAATGTTTCAGACTTTATTTACAGTCTGTTCACTTACAGACCCTTCATGAACTGCAGTGACATCATCACCACAGCAAATGAACACCTAAACAGGTGAGTTCAGTGTTGAGATCATTTTCTCGGAGCTCAGGTAGGCGTTTTACAGAAATGATGTCATCAGAATAAGCCACACAAGTAGTAACACGTGAGCTCCCCTCTGCTGATCACACAGGTTACAAACTGATCACTTTATTGCCCTTAATCACAAACATTTAATCTTAAAGATTCAAGGAATTTCATTCACAAGGGTGTGGTCAGAGTCACAGCTGGATCTGGTTTAATGGATGATCAACAGATTCACTGATCAATAATTTCAGTGATCAGTTTCCTTTCGCGTTCTTCTTTGCATCGATTTGTTCATGTCCTTCATATGTGAGAAGTCTTCCTCTGAGGCAGGCGGAGCTCCATCTCTCTGTCTGGGCGATGACCTCACAGTGGCCGGTGCCCGGTCTCCAGCAGCAGGGCCTCGAGCCTCAGTCTAGTCTGTGTGGGAATAAAGGGCTGATGGAGCCAACAGGACAGGAAGACCATGCAGAGGTCAGAGGTCGCCGTGTGTGCCACTTCCTGCAGGATAGTCTGCTTCAATAGGAGCTCCTGACGGAAGGCATCCAGCAGAACCTGAGAGGCTTCTCCTGAAACACAAACAAACGCATCAGGGTCGCAGCAGACACATAAACGAAACCTTTGAAATGATCCAATCATATCATAGAATGCAGCTTCATGACCGCAAATGTGAGTGGGCTGACATCACTCGGGTGTACTCACCGAACTCTTTGGTGCTCCAGCTGTGAAATAGAGGAACTTTTCTTCCCTTGGGTCCAAATTGTAATGCCTCCAGATCCTCGATGCCTCGCTGTGTTGTCATCAGACGTTCCATCTTCATCACCACAACAGCCTGACAGGAAACAGGAAATGTTTGAGAGGATTTAAAAACCATCAACCAATCAGAACAGAGCCCTGATTTGATTTCAGTGTCTCCAAGAGGCTGCGGGAGTCACATGACCCATTAAAATGCTGTCAGTCATTTGAGCGGGCTCAGAGCCTCTAGCAGAAACCTGATAACTACCTTCCTGATTCCCATTATTGATTACCTCTGACTGATTATCTCTGTCTTTGATTTCAGGTTTAATTGATTCTGCTCACTCAGAGAAACCCTGGATGTGTCGTGCCTGCTGATGTCATCACCTTAAAACCAATAAACTGAGATTCATCTATTTTCCAGCCATCCATTTTCTTCCACTTATCCTTTTCACAGTCGGGGGGGCACCTGGAAAGGTTGGCAGCCTGTCACACGACTAACACAGAGAGAGACCATTCACACTCACTCACTGTGGGCAGTTTAGAATCACCAGGTAACCTAATCCCACTGACTGCATGTCTTTGGACTGTGAGAGGAAACCAGAGAACCTGGAGAACTTCCACAGAACAGACCAGATAGTGCCCTTGAACCCAGGACCTTCCTGCTGTGACCACTGCGCCACCGTGCTGCCTAAACTGAGATTCGATTTAGCCCCAGTCTGTGTCACATGATCAGTCATTATAAGATCGATACTGATCCAACTTCTGTTCACTTACCAATAAAACTTGAAACCTCTGTGTAAGCTTTTATTCTGAAACATCCCTCTGGCCTCAGATTATTGATGACTGATTAGTGACCCTTCCTCTGGACTGATTTGACTGCTGTGTGTGTGTATGGGGGGGGATTATTAATAAATAATTGATAAATAATATTGATAAATAACATTTTTTGAAGGGTCACCATTTTGTCGACGACTTCCTGCAGTACGAGACATTTGTCCTGCAGCTCCGTGGCTCCGCCCACCTGCTGCGGTGAGGAAGAGGATTGAGGGGATGAAGAGTCGTTGAGCAGCAGCTGATCGCTCTGAGCGCTGAAAACAGATTTCAGATCAATCAATAACAGGATCAATCATGCCAGTATTAGATCTATTAGCAAAACACCTGGCACAGGCGCATTCTGGGAGTTTAGGGAGGAAAAGTCAACCCTGTGAACCTGACTGACAATCAATAACTGACATTCTTGTGATCATCAATAAACGGACCGTCTCATGTTGACGATGCTCGCCGCTGCCGTGAAGCCATCGTCGTTCAGCTTGTCCCACCGCAGCATCAGGTTGTGCCAGTCGGCAGCATTGTCTTTGATCTTTCTTGCACTTCCTGTGAGCGCAGAGGGCTTCCTGTTTGCTGAGGTCACTGAGATGTCACCTGAAAACAGAGTCGCCTGATTTTGTTGGGGGATGACTACAGGTGTACTGTCTGTCTATTTATCTAATAGACCCCAATTTGTTCATGTAAATGGGGAGTCTTCTTCACACACTAAGGCTAATTGTGGAGTTCCACAGGGTTCTGTACTAGGACCAATTTTATTCACATGATACATGCTTCGCTTTGGCAGTATATTTAGAGAGCACTGCATAGATTTCCATTGTTATGCAGATGATACCCAGCTTTATATATCCACGAAGCCAGATGACACACATCAATTAGTTAAACTGCAGGAATGTCTTAAAGACATAAAGGCCTGGATGAGCTCTGGATATACTCAACCCTACAAACCTTAGAAACATGATGTTTAACCAGATACTCTCTCATATTGGCTTCTCTTCATTGGCTCCCTGTTAAATCCAGAATAGAATTTAAAATCATTCTCCTCACATACAAGGTCTTGAATAATCGGGCCCCATCTAATCTTAAAAACCTCATAGTACCGTATCAACCCAATTGAGCACTTTGCTCTCAGACTGCTGGCTTACTTAAGGTTCCAAGGATATTCCAAAGTAGAATGGGAGGCAGAGCCTTCAGCTTTCAGGCCCCTCTTCAGTGGAACCAGCTCCCAGTCTGGATTTGGGAGACAGATTAAAGAATGGGCTTAAAACTTTCCTTTTTGATAAAGCTTATAGTTAGGGCTGGATCAGGTGACCCTGAACCCTCCCTTAGTTATACTGCAACAGGCCTAGGCTATGATGCACTGTTTCTTTTTATTCATCTCTTTTTACTCTGTTTATACCCCACTCTGCATTTAATCACTAGTTATTATTAATCTCTGGCTCTCTTGCACAGTTTGTGTTTTGTCCTGTCTCTCTCCCCTCAGCTCCAACCGGTCACGGCAGATGACTGCCCCTCCCTGAGCCTGGTTCTGCTGGAGGTTTCTTCCTATTAAAAGGTTTTTTCCTTCCTACTGTGGCCAAGTGATTGCTCATAGGGGGTCGTCTGACTGTTGGATTTTCTCTGTAATTATTGTAGGGTCTTTACCTTACAATATAAAGCGCCTTTGAGGTAACTGTTTGTTGTGATTTGGAACTAGACATACATAAAATGGAATTGACTGTAAAAGCACTCATTTAAAGTACATAAAATAGCACACTAAGCCTAACTTTTAAAAATGTAAAATTATGCAAATTAATTCACTCTGAGTTTTGACAGAGACTTTATGAATGTCAGTCACTTGACTCAGGTGCCGCAGAAGGGAGGAGTCAGAGAGAAACTCGGTTTGTTGAAGAAAACCTCCCAGCAGGTGTAGTTCACAGAATCTGTTACCACGGTAGCCGACTCAGAGTTTATGTTAACCCTGTTTCAGGAACAACAAACCCTTAGTTTCCCTCTTCCTGGGACAGGACCCAGGTTTCTCAGCTCTGACCCTGAACGCAGCATCTCATATGAGCGCGCGTCCAAGAGTGAATTATTTTAATCAATAACGCAAAGATTTCAGCCAATCGGCTGATCGACACCTCATTGATCATTTGATTATTGTTTGCTCCGCGTGGAGAGTCAGAGATGCGGATCAATGATCGATCACCTGCTATTCATTCACTCACCTTCCATCTGATCTTCCGCTGCGCTCAGCCCGTCCTCCTCTTCTTCTTCTTCGGTGGTTCTTCTTCGTCGTCGTCTTTGACGGCAGATGGTTGGTTTCTGGCCCCCGTTCCTTTCAGAAAAACTCACCTGTGCACTGAGAGCAGTTTGTTTACTACAAGCTGAGTTTTCTGCCCTTACACGTGACTAATAACAATGAAAAAGACACGTGACTAAGGACCCCGCGTTTTCAGCCCTGTGACATGCGCAATGACGTCCGTAACTTACTGGTAGTGACGTCAACACGCTGCCGAACATAAACAGATGCTGCCGGATGTTGCATCGAGTCAGGGGACGTAACCCTTAGGCCCCCTGACTCGGTACTTGGATACATTTTTAAAGTTGTCAGTTTGATTTCAGTTCTAAGCTATATTGATAGAACTTTTCCCACAGATTACAGAACACTTTAGTTTTTGGAAATCGGACCAGGGGTTCACATTGTAGAGGGATTTTAATCCAGCAAATTTGGGGGCAAGTCGTTAATACATTTTAATGGTAAAACAATGAAAAAACT